>VXBO01009377.1:171667-210433 GCA_013400135.1 Rhinoptilus africanus
TCAGGCGCCAGAAGTGTTAGTCTTATCAGTTCTTTGAAAACCAGGCCTTCGGTATTTATTTCCTTAAGAGTGTTTGAGGCATTCTATTGAAGGTTTGGAGGGGTTTCTGCCCCTCATCAGGAAATTTACGGTCTGTCTCTTACACCATCTAAACATGAGGAAAAATTTAAATAAGGGTGACGGAGCCCTGGAACAGGCTGCCCAGAGAGGTTGTGGAGTCTCCTTCTCTGGAGATATTCAAAACCTGCCAGGATGTGTTCATATCCAACTTGTTCTAGGTGAACCTGCTTCGGCAGGGGGATTGAACTAGATGATCTCTGAAGGTCCCTTCCAACCCCTGCCATTCTGCCATTCTGTGATTCTGTAATGAATAAAAGCCTTATGCAGATCCTGCAGTTGAGTATGGAATACAACAGTGCTATAGTTTAGCCTAGTGCTTGTTATATACAAGTATCCCTAAGTTAATATTTCATATATCAAAATAAAATCACCCAGTGAGAGATTTTGCCATTAGTATGCCCTATAAGCACATAAAAACACTGACAAATTATATTCCACATCCATTATTGCACAATATTACCACCACGATAGAGATGTAAATGCAGTGTTGGGTCATTCTGATACTGGCAAGTCTATGAACCATTGAATAAATAATTTTTCCCCTGCAGTGCAATGATGCATAAGCCTGTCTATCCTCAGACAAGAATGAAAAATATACGTACAAGGGAAGCTGAAATTTGACATGGAAAGCTAATGCTTACCCTGTATTTGATAAACGTATTCTATATTGTATACAGATCTACTACTGAAGTAACTCTCTTGAGGGAAGGAGAGGGAAAGATGAAGTACTGTGATCTCGTGAAAAGTGAGGATGGATTTTAAAGAACGTAACAGAAAGCAATGATATTAATAAAGCTTCATGTTTCAGATATAACTTATCTTTTCCATAGTCTCTAATGTATTAGAGCGTGTCCAGAGAAGGGCTACGAAGCTGGTGAGGGGTCTGGAGGACAAACCTTACGAGGAAGGACTGAGGGAACGGGGGTTGTTCAGCCTGGAGAAGAGGAGGCTGAGGGGAGCCCTCATCCCCCTCTACAACTCCCTGAAAGGAGGGGGCAGAGAGATGGGGGCTGAGCTCTTCTCCCTGGGGACAAGGGATAGGACAAGAGGAAACGGGTTCAAGTTATGTCAGGGCAGGTTTAGATTGGATATCAGGGAACATTTTTTCCCTGAAAGGGTTATTAACCATTGGCACAGGCTGCCCAGGGAGGGGGTGGATTCCCCATCCCTGGAGGTGTTTCAGAAAAGGGTCGATGTGGGACTGAGGGACAGGGTTTAGAAGGGGTTTTTGTCAGGGGGGGTTAATGGTTGGACTTGATGATCTTAAAGGTCCCTCCCAACCTCACCCATTCTGTGATTCTGTGATTCTATTGGCTTTGTCATAAAATAATTGTAACGTTGTGGATTATGAAGTAAACTGAATTATTCATATGAATGTCACTGAGACATTTTTCCCACTAATTGTGGTGATCCAATCCTATTTTCTTCTCCCCTGTTACCAGACAGTCATCAGCTAATGGATTAAAATACACGCAGCAGATTAAAATGATGGTGCTACGGACTGTTCACCCAGATTAAAACAAAATGTCTCTAAGGACATTAATGAATTACATGTAAGATTAATAACCATGATGACAAGGAGGCTAATGTGTTGGTTCAAATATAGAGATAAGCCTTCACTCATGCATGACCAGGGCTGAAGTCATAACAGGTATGTCCAAACGGTGTTTTGAGGTGTGCTCCAGAACTACCTTTAAACCCAGATTTGACTTCTTCCCAGGCAGCGAGCCTTGGCACACAGGCACAGGCTGGAAGGTGCCCTTTTGAGCGCTAAAGACCTCCCCCTTCCCAGCCTTGCCACTAAGACATGGAAAAATGTGTCACCCTGTGCGTAGAGGGACGCAGCCCAGGAGACCCCCAGTAACATACTGGGACAGGGACGTGCCACCAGGCATTGCAGAGCCGCCCTGCGGCCGTGGCTGCAGGTGTGTGTGCGGGAGGGCTGGGAACAGTCTTGGCTTCTTGCTATTATTAGGAATAAAAGGCTGTTGGCTGTGCTGGCCAAATTCTCTAGGTATTGATTAAAGAGATATAGAACCCAATTAATCAGATGTGAATTACCAACCTGGGGAATTTCTGAAGCTGCAACAACTGGAGTGGAAAAGCTTTGATATATCTTTGTAATACTCCTGTAGCTAGATCTCTCTTTACAACGAAAGAGACCAATAAAATTTCTGAACATCATCACAGTCAGGGAAGCCAATTTCCCCCAGTTTTTTATCTTCTTTGAAACATAATATTCTATCTAGCAAATTTAAGAACATTTTTCCTGTCCAGCCCCTGATGTGTCAGGCTTCCTGAATAGAAGCTATCAACAGGACCATATTGTCCTTTCTCTTTGGTATTTTTACCCAAGACATGTAGCGTTATCATTTATTATTGTTTGATAAATCACAAGTGCATTACTTAGTGTAAAAGGAAAGTATACCCTACCACGCAATTTGTTGGCTACTGCAAAAATCTTAATGAAGAGGATTCCTGGGAGTCGTGCGATTGCAGTTACAGCCATACCAGGAGATAGGCTGGTTTCTTTAGCTTGGAAAAGAGGCGTCTGAGGGGGGATCTTATCAACACTTATAAATACTTGAAGGGTGGGTGTCAGGAGGATGGGGCCGGGCTCTTTTCAGTGGTGCCCAGGGACAGGACAAGAGGTAACGGGCACAAACTTGACCATGGGAAGTTTCACCTAAACCTGAGGAGGAACTTCTTTCCCTTGAGGGTGGCAGAGCCCTGGCCCAGGCTGCCCAGGGAGGGGGGGGAGTCTCCGTCTCTGGAGACATCCCAAACCCGCCTGGAGGCGTTCCTGTGCCCCCTGCTCTGGGTGGCCCTGCTCTGGCAGGGGGGTTGGACTAGATGATCTACTAAGGTCCCTTCCAACCCTGTGATTCTTCACAAGGTGTCATAAGGTGAAAAAGGTTTTTATCCTTACACCACTTACTGAATCGTACAGAAATGTGCACACACACACAAACACACACACAGACTATGAATCCCCCTCCTTACATCCTGCCCGCTTAGCTACCCTGAACCTTAATTATGCTGTGCTGAGGCTGAATGTTGCAGAAAGTAATTTTCTTCAGAGAAAAAAATAGGCATTAATTGCGCTTAAGGGCCAGATGCAGACTGGAAGGGTGGCAGCTTGAAAAATAGGCACTTGACTTTAACAATGATTCCTACTACCTTCCCGTTTGGGATCAGATTTTTCCCCCATGTCTTTTCTCACTGGTATCTCTTGTTCCTTGAGCTACAGATCTCTCATTTATTCTCCCTCGGTCCCTCCGGACACAGCAGCCCCCCCTGCGTGCAGCCAGCCAGCAGCAGAGACCTGGCCTGGAGAGGATAACCAGGGAACTCCACAGGGACAAAAGGTGGCACCAGTTGATGTAAATGCTTCCAAAAATATGTAGTTCCAAAAAGAAGACGTTCTATGCCTTTCCCTGTGGAAGAAGCACCTCCTGCTTCCCACCACTCCCCGGGAAGAGAGACCTTGTTGGCCTTCTGGGGCAGGTTCATAGCCTTTGCATCCCTGCTATGAACCCACCGCAAGGTGCTGCCTGTAAGCAGCAGCATCCTCACTTTGAGTATGTGGGGAAATGAAGCAGAAATCAGAAGATCTGATTATGACTGAGCAGAAGAATGCTTATAGATGTGGAGAAAAAACACCCCAAATCTCCAGTGTCTCATCACCAGTAAATAACAGGACCTTCCACCTGCCAATTTCTCTGCTTCAGAAACGTGCTATCAGTCTAAACGTATATGGTAGCACTTCACGTGTTACACTGAACAAAGAGGCAAATGTCAAAAATGACTAAAAAAAAGTAAGGTGAGATGAAGGCTAGGAAAAGCAAGTGATAGCATCGCTGAGATTTTCATACTTCCTCGTTATTAGGCTGGATCCATTTTTAATGTTTGAAAATTTTCTATAGCCATCAAGATGTTTGGAAATGCATCCATTATGTGCAATTCCATGACGGGTAATCAATCGAACATTTTTTTTAACTAGCGGGAAACTTTGCTTCAGCTATTCAGTGGTCATTATTTGGGTGGCAAATTGCCTCCTCTCACTTGGCTTTTTTCCTTTTCCTAACTGGCTGAAGAACCTAAAACCAGAAAAAAAAAAAAAAGAAAAAAAGAAAAAAAGAAAAAGAACTAGCAAAACCAAGGTTCTACACTGAACTTTCATATATAACTCTGGAGGTTAAAGTTTGGAATTTTCACTCAGTTTCACTGCAGATTATCCAATATTCGTACATAACTAAGAAGGCAGCTCCGAATATTCGGCTCATTTTAATGGCCAGATTTGATTTTCTTGAAGGTGAAAATGAGTGGGAATAAGCTTCAGAGATGAGAGCAACCCATATTCTCCTGCCTATTGTGGCGCGTTCTCTCCAGGCGTAATCAAAGGTCCTTTCACCGATGCCACAAATGTACAGATGCCCACGGCTACACACCTGCATGGAATGCCACCCTTAGGGATGAGCTGGCAATGAATATGTACGAGCATCTACTCTGGTTTTTCAGGATTGCTGGACACCTGCATTTCAAATGGGCTGGTGTCGTTAAAACTCAGCTCATTAATCTCTAGATCGTATAAAACTGCACTTGTTTGCATTAGTTTGTACTAGCTGCTGTCTTGCTTTTTTGGCACTCTGCCAGGGGACTGTAGCACTTGCTTTCATTTATGTTATGTTAAAGCATCGAAGGAATTAGCATAACATGTGGCGTTACTTCAGCATCAAACGCCGAAGAGAAACGCTTATTTTCTTCAACCGCCAGTGCTCTCTGCAGCTTTTAAAAGGAACATTTTAAAACAGGGTTTGCCAAAGCCTTTTCGGTCGCACTCCATGGTATGATTTCATGCACCGTCTCTCTGCAAGGTTGGCAGGGGGGCAGCATTATCCAAAAGTTCAAGTTAAAGCAGTGAGGAAAGGATGAGAATGTCAAAACCTCATCAAGCGGAAACCAAAGGCCTGCTTTTACCCTGAGATCTGGAAATAACCTTAGAAAAACTTGGTGAGGAAGGGGTGCTAACCTGGGGGTGACCTGAGCAGCTGGAGCTACGGCGGGGGCCCGGCCCCCAGGCTGCCTGGGGAGAGGGGAGCGGGCAGGCGGTGGGTGGCAGACCCCCAGCCTCCCCTCCCGCGCCCGCACGGGGGCTGAGGATGCTCGACCTGTGCCCCACGGCAGCGCCATCGCCGCAGGACCAACCCACGCTTACAGTGCGTATGCCGGGAAGCTGATGTTCTCCTGCGCCTTCGCCAATTTTTGAGACCTTCCGGGTGGGCAGAAGTGCTGGGCAGCGGAGCCGTGCTGGGCATTCCTGATGGCTCCTCATGTCCCCTTGGCCCCATGGCAAACCTGCTCCTGCCGCACCAAGAGGGGAAGCTCTCAGATCTGTTTGAGGTTTAGCCAGGCAATCTGGCTGGAGATGTGGGTTTGGTATGAATCTCTATTTACAAGGGACTTGCTTAATTATTTTGGGCTAATTGCCTGGACCTATTTATAAAGTAAGTATGTGTGTGGAGCCGCGCATCTGGTTACCCCACCACCTAATCACCTCCCTCTCCTGCCTGTGGTTACCTTTACATCAGGACAGTCTGTTTCCTGAGGGAAAAACCTAAACCTCCATCCTAAAAAAGCATAGTGATAAGAATAATATTAAATACTGTGAGGTCTATAGCGTGGTGCTCAGTGCCCTTCAGGAGGGGAGGCCAGGCAAGTCCTAAGGAGCCGTCACAGCACTCGGTAGAAGCAGCAGAGGCATTTTTCTCTTTCCCCACTACCTGACTTTGTGGGGGCTTCACTAATTTGTCGGGGCAGAGCGCTGCTCAGGCGATGCTCACGCTGCAGTGGGCACAAGGACACAGTCCCATCCCAGCCTCTGCCCAGCAGCTTTTTACAGTTCCAGTGGGACACGGCCCTTTCTTGGGTGTCCTCCCTCTGCCCAGCAAAACCTGACACCAGCGTGACTAGACAGAGTATTTTCTGTAACTGGCCTTAGGGAAGGCCTTTTTTTCACTCCACAGCCTGACAGTCAGAAGTTGAAAGCTACTGAAGGAGAGCCTAATAACCGCTCTTCAAGAATGGAAAGAGTCCCATCAGGGAACAGCCTGCAGGTCAGCTTCACGTGCCCTGTATCACGATGACCGTAGTCATCAAAATATGTCCTGGCTTCAACCTTTGATCTCCATCTCAATGGATGGTGCGTCACGAGTTCCTGCGTGGTAGCTTCTCTTTCCTGAGCAAATCTCACTGCCTCTCTCTTGCATCCTGAGGGCAAACATCAGGACACTTGAGTTTCTTCCAGGTAGCTGCCCTAAAACATCACTGCACTGCACAACAGAGCTCTAATGGTATTTGCAGTGTCTTCTCAAAGCTTCTCCTCCATTCTGCACACCCCACCCCCAACTTAATTGAACTTGAGGTCCCTACAAACCTCTCCCAGCAAAGAGGGTTCAAAGAGAGCAGCTGAACCTGGGAAAAGGAGACCCGGGATCCTTCACTCCTCATGGCAAGACTAGGGTGACAGGGATATAATTTTAGGGGTGGCTTTGCTTTGTGGCAGGGTATCACGATAGCGATATTGCTACGGCATGGTCCCACAGCGCTCTTCATGCTGCTTTCCAGCCCGGTGCTTTCCCCCGGGCTTTCTGTGGGGCACTGGCAGACGTACCCTGAAACCATCCACTTGACAATATCGCACTTCAGATATGTAGCGCTCCCCTGAGAACTATTCTAGCACAGTTAATTAGTAGTGTTCATTAGTAACAAATGCAAAGCATAGCGATAAACCATGGCGCACGTGGGTAGGAGATATTTGGGGGTTGGACTAGATGATCTTTCGAGGTCCCTTCCAACCCTATGATTCTATGATTCTATGATATTTCATCCTCTGTATGTTTCCCTAAAGAAAGTACGACTCTGCCATATCTGTTCACCGGTGGCAGTAACACACTGTCCTCCCCTTCAAGGAAGCTTTAATTATTTAATGCCTGGGAAATTAAATAGATGGGCTTATTCATTCTGATATACTGCAGGCAGGTTTGATTTAGTAGGGAAGAGATATCTGATCATTCTGCTGAGAAAGGAAAATAGCTAACAGCAAAATTAATTAACTACTATAGTAATGAACAAGTGGCTCTAAAATTAATCTGAAATCTAAATTGAAGCGTATGTGGATGGGTGCTTGAATGAACTTCAATTGTCAGGTTAAATCTAAAGTGAGATTGGTGGTTTTTTAACGCTTTTGATCCGTGGAAGCTCCCTTTCTTTGACTGATGGGAAGAAAAGCCTCCTTCCCTTTGCACAAAGCCAGTTCCCCGGGTTAGGTCCTTCCGTGAGGTGAATCAGCCTTTCTGTGCACAGCACCCAGAGAGAGCCCACTCAAATCAGCAAAACTCACTTGTTAATACCCAAGGAAAACAGTGAGTCAGAAGGCAACGCAGAGCTTCCAGTCCCACATCCCAAACAGGACCAAACGTGCGCTGCGAATACGAATGCCCACTTTATAAAGGTAACGCTGGCTTGAACACTGAAGCACTCCCATGCTTCTCTCACACATCAATTGCCTTGGACAAAAACACCAGTCAAAAAGCAGTTGGATCAGGACCAGATCCAGGCTTTTCCCTGTTGACAGTTGCACGGGGTAAACACAGATTTATGCAAGTAAAATGGATCCAAGCCAGCTCCTTGGGTTTCTAGAAGGACTGTGTTTGGAAACCATCCAAGATCAACAAAGTTATACCAATGCCTAGCTACTGCAAATGAAGACAGAGAGTTTAAGAAGCCAGATATTCATATCAAGAAGCTTGGGAGCAGGCAAATCTGCTATTTTGCCTCTCTTTTTTGTTACAAAACTTGTGTTTCTGTCCTATTCTTTGCAATAATTTAAAATGACAAATTAAACCTTGTGCTGAAAGCATTGGTTGGATTTTTCCAGCAAGTTCTTGAGATTACAAGAGTTTTCTTTACCTCCCTGCAGGAGCTACCTCCCACGCACCCTTACACGCTGCAGAGAAAACTTAGTGCAAAAATAGTGAAGAGAGTTGTTTTTACAGAGTACTTGAATTTATAAAGGTCCTAATGGCTTATTCTTTGAAGAGTTTACCACAGGGGAGCTGTAACGGGGCTTGTCTGGGTCTCTGTGTTTGTTCATGGAGAGCTTTCCTTCAAAAGTAAGGAATTGCAGTGGAAGGGGCGAGTGTTTTTTACATGTAGGGTTAAGGCTTTCTCAAAAGACAATCCGGAGAGAGACGTGCAGCCTGGGAACTCTTCTGTAAGTGCTGCTGATCTATTTTTCTCTATCAACTATCCGTGCCAGACTGTTTTGGTGATTGCTCAGAGACCTGAATATTGAAGACTGGGGAACGCATCCCCATCTGAGGAAAATAAAACAGAGATAATTTGTTTCTGGTTGATACTGAGCCAGTTGCAAATAGTAGCTGGCTGGGGTTTGTTTCAGGTTCCCTTGAGGCCGCGTGAACAATTCAAGTTGCATCCAGATGCTGGCATGAAATCTTCTCCACGGAGATAAATAATGGATATTTCTGTTACTACGCAGGACAGACAGAGGAACGAACGCCTGCCAATCACAGCTGTAGGCCACAAAAAGTAAGAGATTTTTCCAGTTTACAGTTATCTGCTTTTCTTATTCTGTTTAGGAGACCCGCACCGGACATGTTACGATACACAGTAAGACACTACAGCTTGACTATGAACGTGACTTTCTTTGGTGTCTGTTACTATTATTTTTCTCAATAATATTTTTTTGTTAATAATTTTTTTCACTGCAGCTGCAGGTCAGGACCTCATCTGGACATCTCCCAGCAGACTGCTCCTCAAGTTACCCTGCAGGGAATCACCAGCATACGGGGATGCTGTATGTGCCGTAAATGTGCTAGGGATAAGCAGAGCCCTTACTTTGCAAGGATCTCAGCCAGGGGTTCCTTACAACGGCTGAATTCACAGGCAGCTCCTGAAAAGCAAGGCTTGGTTATAGGGTGTGCTCTGCTGAGCATTGCATATCGTTATCTTGGATCATGTCACTTCTCTCTTTGCAGCCCAGGCGAGCCGGGGAGTCAGCCTTCCTCCCAGGACAGAGCAGGTGGGAAGATTGCCCTGAAGACACGGCTGCAGGTCTGCTGTGTCCCAGCAGGGATTGTTTCCCATCCGCCAGCGTCCCTGGAGGAGGTGCCAGACCCACCTGCCTGCCTGCAAGTCTCACAGCAGCATCCCTCAGATGACCTCAAGGGAAAGGACAGCTAACGCTCCCCTGCACCAGCGCGGCGTGTCCCAGAAACTTCTAAGGGAGTCGCTGTTAATTTTCCCTCCCACAGTCCAGTGGGATGGTGTGGGCACAAGAGTGTGGGAAAAGCTTTCAAAACTGTGGCTTGTGATTTAGCCCACGGGGACTCAGATGGGAAGTTTGGGGACAAGGGAGGGAAGTCCACAAGAGGCACTTAGCCATTCCTTGCAAACTGCTCTCCATGCAATCAAGTAAAAATCCCTCTCGCAGCCCCCCAAAGCAGGGGGGGTATGGCATTTTATTTAGTGTAAAGCCACCCGAGGAGTTGGCTGGCACCCTGCATGGCAGACTTCTGCTTCTAGTTGTAGGGCTGTGCTGTGAACACAGAGGTGAGGGATCCAAGTTAAAAAAATAAGCTTCCTGTAGCGAAAAAATGATGCTTCCACCATGATCATTTCAGAGCTGGCCTTGCCATGCTCCCCAGGAAGAGCTGCCTTGGAAGAGGTGAAGGGACAACATGGAGAGTGGGAGGCTGGGAATGGGATAGCACCTGGGCAAAGGGAAGAGCGTGGGTGGGAAATGGTGGAGGAGGGAGCACTTTTGGCAGCTTGGCCACCGCTGGAAACCTAGACTCTAACTGATCTCTGTGAGAAAGAAAATGTGCAGCATTTCAGCTAATGGGGAAGGAAAGGAGGAGCATCTATTTTGGGAAACCCTTTCCCGCCCACGTGCATTTCATGTCCAGGCTGTGCCCACAGTCAGCCCAGCGGGCAGGCACAGCCGCCTTCTGGCCAGGAAGGAAACCGGTCATCCTGGCGCGAGTGGCCGCTTTCATTGCTGCATGCTCCAGAGAACTGCCGTCAATGCACTAAGGAGAGAGGCATTTCTTCACAGAACGGGAGAGAAGAGGAGATTCCCTGCAGGCTACAGTCTGCACTTCCATCCAGATACTGCTGGGGGTCATTGGAATAAAAATGTTTATATTGGTTTCAAAACCATCAGCATTAATCAGAGCGGTGTTGTCTGCCCTCACACATTATTCCTCATTGCTTTCTCTTACCTCTTTTTTCCTTAATTTCTTTTTTTCTTTTTCTCTTTTTTTTTTTTTCTTAAGCATTAGTCCTTAAAACAAGCTGCACCACACTTAGAAAGCTGCGATTTCACTTTTTTTTTTTCAAAAGAGTGTGGTAGAGAGGCACCCGTATATGCTGGAGTCATCTGAAATGGCCAAAGGGGGCAAAAGTGTTGCAAAAGCCTCATAATAACCAAAAAAGAGCTTTATTGGCAAAGGGGTACCTTCTTTCTCCCCGTGCTCTGCATCCCAGAGTGGTCTAGGGTCAAGGAATGCCCCGCAGGAGGGATGCTGTGAGCACTGGATTAATGGAGAAAATGGCACCATCCAAATGACTGCAGCAGCTCAGCAGACTGCTCAGGAAATCGGGGCATGCCCAGCTCTACCTGGGTGCACCAAGCCTCCTGCAGGGACCAAATGGCACCCGCACGTGTCCGGCACCAGCACGCCCCCAGCAACCCCCCAAACGCACAGGGTCTCACCACTGTCTGGCGCGTCTGCCCTAAAACCAATGAGGACGGGAAGAAGCCAAGAGAAAAAGGTGCTTGTTGAGTTGTGGGGATGCAAACCAACATGGTGAAGTCGGCTAAAATGGGAGGAGCCGGGAGGCATCATATTCTGGGGTGAGGAATAATCCTAAAATCTCCTTTCTCTTTTGTCGGCACTTTGCTTCCTGTGACGTGTGCGTACACACGTGCACATAGGAGGAACAGAGGCACTTAGGGGTAAAAAGCATCATGAATAGAACTGGTCAAAACCCCCAAAGTGTGTTTGATAAGTTTATTTTCATCTTTTCATTTTCCTTTTGAGAAGTTGGGGTTTTTTTTTACTCTTTTAATTAAGCAGCTTGAGTCATGCATCAATGGATGTTTGTGTACACGAGCTTGGAATTTATCTGTATCACAAATCTATTTAGTATGCATGAATAAATGTTGTATATGCCCTAGCATCAATGGTAAGAGGCCTATTTAACAACCTCTAAGAAAGATGAGTCATTCAAATTTAGCAGAAGACAAAGTATATGCAGTTTTTAGGTAATTTCTTTGAGCGGTATTTTATGTTGGAGGCAAAGAAAGTGCTGTGGAATCCTGGTGAAATGCAAAGCTGTCATATAAAATGCTGCATTATCTGTGCACCTCACGTCTCCAAAACCTTGCGATTTTTACAACATGCTGAGTACAATTTAATTAAGAATCTTCACGCAGGGACTGTTGTCAAGAGTGCGCTTTTCTCTCCATGCAGTAGTTAATAGTAAAAAAAAATATATATATATAATCCAATAGCAAGTGGAAAATCTGCAGCCAGACTCCTGCAAAGCCTCCGAGATGCCAATTAAAAAAGATTAAATAAAACAGAATGTGATTTTGAGTTATTATTTCAGAAAGCACATCCATAAATTACAAAGCAGTGCTCCCATTGGGAAGTTGCAGAAGCTGCGTGCCTAATACAAGCCCGTTAAGGCACTGGTGCCTGCACAAGGGACTGCCAGATAGGAAATAATATTGTTCTTGGGGAAAAAAAATATATTAAGAAAAAACACCACAATGATTTAGAGGCAGAATGTATTGAGCTGAAGGATGGTGTGTTGACAGTGCTACCAACAGAATTGCTGTGTTGCCCCGTAGCACAGGGAGGCCCTGCCTCCCCAGCCCCAATTCTGCAGGGTATGTTTGAGCCTCTCAATGAGGGTTTGCAAAATCTGCCTTTTTCACCTCTCCAAAACAGGGCTTGCACTTTGAAATTATTCAGCCGTGCTGCTGAGAGAGACAGAAAGCAGGAAGATATAGAAGCAGACAGAAGGAAGAAAAGACAGAGAAACATTTTCAGGACAAGTAAACTCCATTTGGCAGCATCGTGGTCTCAAGTAATGTAGTAAGATTGAAGTGGAAGCTTTCCAGTGCTGCTGGAGCAGTGAATTCTTGTCCACAAGACTGTAATTACTGATTTTTATCAACCTGCCATTGCAGCGAGTAGTGCAGTATCTATGGGAGGCATTTAAGCACTATCAGCTAATCCTAGGACATCCCTGCTTCAACTACCTTTAAATGTGTGATAACAACCCCACGATTCTATAATTTTATATACAGAAATTATATAACAATTTGGCCACTGCAGGACCTCTAGCAGGACTAATTTCAAACTACTGGAGCAGTCAGGTAGGAAAATACCAATTTCAAGCCCACTCGCCATAATTTTCAAACATATTAAAAATAATGTTCCTTTAAAGCATGCAGCATTTCTGGCGTGCTCGCCCACATTCACAGGGACGGCCTTACCTCAGCATCCTGCTCACTCGGTAGCGCAGGTAGAACAGCCTCACGCCGACAAAAGGCAAGTGGCGGAGACACCCTGAACTCTACTTATTCGTTGGGTGTTAACATTAATACTGATTGCTATAAAAATGCAAACAGTAATTTGGAAAACTGGCAAATACCACCTCATCTAAACCCATCGCGGTGACAAATCTATGCTTCCTCCAGCATCCGTTTAAGAAAGGGCACGTTCAGAATGCCCAAGTTCTTGTGACACTGAATTCAAAGGTGGATTTTGGTATCTGATTACACAGAGGACACTGCAGCATTTCAGCAGCTTGAATGTTTTTCAGATCCTTAGTTACTGTACACTGAGATGCTAACATATTCAGAATTATCTAACTGACCCAGAATGCTACGTTACAAACTGCAGGTCTACGTCTGTACAGTGAATGTGCTTTGCTCTATGATGTCAAATGTATGGTGCTATATAAATGGTTAATAATGATTTCATGTGCTACGTAAGTAAAGCATGCAATGACCAAACATCACAGAATACTCAAACTATAGATCACACAATTCAAAACAAAATCTAAAAATGGGTTTTGTGAGGCTATAGTTTTCAGTGTTTGGATTTATGGAATTGCAACTTTATTTTACATGTTACCTGCCTATACGGTGCCCTGGATGTCTCTGAGAAACTTTCATTTAATGCATCAGGGAGGAATCCTAAGTTATAAGCCAGAATATCTCACATCTAAAGGTGTAGAATCACCATTAATTTAATACTGGATCTCAAATAAAGAGCAAATAGCTCCTAAAAAAAATGTACATATCCCTTACCATCTAAAGAGGGCTTATAACCAATATGAATGTCATATTAAATTTCAAACTGAGCAAGAAAAAATTAATTTGTAGTCTTGCTATAAAGATAGCGCAGTTGCAGAAATCCCTGGAGACTTCAGACCAGATATTCAGCTTTTATGAAGTGATACAGTTTCATATATGCAGTATGTTGTCCACTATGGAAATTTTCTAACACAATGAATGACAGGGCTCTACTCACTGTGGTATGAATAATTCAGTGCATAAATCTGAAGTAGCATCTACTCTGAAGGAAAGGCAAATTAGGCTTGTATTACTTCTTGCTTTTCTTATGTGTAAGACTATTAGGTATGTAAATGCGTGAATTTAAGATCTTGTAACTGTTTGAATACTCACTTCTGTGCCAGAAGAATAAGGAACCAGATTATTGGCCTAAATCCATGCTGATCTGGGTTGATGTTGTTATATCTGGATATAGCACAGACAAGTGTTAAACCCACACATATAGTTTAAAATGGGAGGAGGTGGGCCAAATTCTGGCTCCCCCTGAGTGATCTGGCTGGTGCTGAGGTATAGGAATGCTGTACGTTGTCTTTCCTATTATCTAACTTGATGCCTTTAATTCTTACTCACCACATCCAATTATCCTGCCTCCTAGTAATGTGCAGTAACCTGTTCAGAATATGTCAATCTAGCCAAAGTACTGGAGAGAGAATACATACACGGTTTTGCGTTTTAATTCTTGCACAGAACGCAGGTGGAGACACCTCTTTGACAGTGGTGCAATGTGCAGGATCCAGTGAGACACAATAACTTGATCCTCAGATGGTAATTGAAAACACGGCGATAAAGGCCCAGATCATCAGTTCAACTTCAGCGGAGGCAGGCGGCTAACACCATCTGACGATTCACTTCCCAGATTTTTAATAGAGCAGTCTATTAGACAGCTACCTCTTATAAAGTATTTATCTCTCTGCTCTTACAGTGCTGTCTCAGTGTTCCTGGAGTGCTAAAAACATATTTACCCTCATAAACTGGTAAAGTAAGAGAGTACTCACTTCACAGATAAAGACATAGTATATAAGTACACTTGACGCCCACAGCATCGAAGGAGTTTAGGCACCTCCATTTTGGTAAATAACAAGTCCTTTGGAGCATCTGTGCCTAAATTCCAAGCAGAAGTCGCACAGGAGACCTGGAGGGTGAGGGAGCAAAGCAGGACGGAGGACTGGCCCTGGTTGTTCCGAGTTTCGGATGCCCATACCTGAGTTATTGACCCATTCTGCTTCTGTTTCTCCTTTATTCCACCAAGGAAAAATTCTAAGAATCCCTGATCTCCTGAGCTTGGTCCAGCAAAGGGCCTGCACAGCCCTGTATCCCCTGTTTAACACAGAAGGCACCTAAAGAAGGGTCCTGTCACTACTATATATCTTAAATTCTGGCAGTCGGTCATTTAGTACTGTACCATGACTGTATTTAATAGCATCTCGCAGAGCTTTCTTCTACGACTCTCCCTGGCTCCTTTTTGAACTTCTTTAGACTTTTGGCCTCCTAATATCCTGCAACAGTCAGGTCAGTAGTTCAACTGCAAGCTCTGTGAAAAATATAATCTATTTGTTTCCAACAGGCAGCCCCATGAATAAATTGGGTGCGCTCTGTTTCTTGTATAACAAGAAAAAAGTGAACACTTGTTCTCTGCCACTGCATTTTGGGGTTGGTTTTTTTTTTGGTAACTAAAATATTCAGACTGCTCTGATCCTAATGATTTTGGAAAAATATGAAAAAATTCACCTGGCAGTAGCATTTTGGGTAGAACTACTTCTAAAGATATGATCCAAGAAAGGGGAGTTAATAAAAATAATAGGACCTACAGAAAACCTGCAATTTATACAGTATGCTTTGATCATACAGAAAACCACCTCTCAAACTAGAATTCTCCTGGAGTTTTTTCTAACACAGCAGGTCTTTGTTCTTCATTAAACAAGCCTTATGACACCTCCATAAGTTAAACAACATTCAGACAATATTCAGACAATTCTGCAGACTTGCCAAGTAGGGGTAAAACAAAACCCCATTAAAGAGAGCATTTCTATTGGGAAAGTTCTTGCACAGACAGTTAGTTAATGAAGTGAAAATGACTCCTTGTGTGCAGTTCAGCGTATGTTTGTTTCTGTCCTGAACTGGGGCCTTCCCAGTGATACAACTACCACTAAGACACAGTATTACAGTGAACAGAAGCCCAGTACCTCTTGCCAAGTTGCTGGAGTTGGAATTTCAAATGAACCTACTGGAATTTGACATCCAAGTCCCACTGAATTTCAATGGTCTATTCTTTTAGCAACCTTTCAAAACCAAGGAAACAGTTGGCCCTGAGCTTTCACAAAATGGATTAAAGCTTGCTAGCATGTTCTTCCCACATAAAATGTCCCTTGAATAAAGCTTGATACAGTTAATTTGCCATACATGGTAACTTCTGGTGACGTCAAAAAATAGAGATATTAAATGGGAACCACTCTTAGAAACCAACAAGCGTCGCTGGTCTTGCTAGTCCGTAACAAGGAAGATATTGTTCCACTGCATGGCGCGTACATCAGTCATCGCAGCAGCTTCCAAATTACACAAATGCTTCAGAAGAGAGAGCTGGCAGCTATCTTATATTCCCTCATCCGCGAGCCTCACACTGCATCCATCACACTAATAAAGCAGTCCACAAGCTGGAAAAAATAATCCTACAGAACAGCACCAAATATATACTATTGATCTCTATAGCTGGGATTTGGCGAAACCCCAACCTTTTTCTCCTCCTCTCAAATTCAGGAGAGCAGCCACAGGTTCAAAACAATTTCCAACAGGAAGACACAGAGGTCATAAAGTCTGAGGCTCCTTCAAAAGTGACTGAAACAAAGCTTTCACCCCATTAGATTTATAGCTTGGAAAGTCGTTACAGAATTCATTTCTCTCCAATAAATTAGACATCCTTTTTTAACTGATTGATCCACAGGGAGAATCCACACTGGCTGAATGCTGTGCCTGAGCTCAGATGCTATTTTTTAAACATGGTGCAAACCTGTGGACAGCTGGATCAAGACCCTATGAAATTTTGCATAGATGAGCTAGATGGGAAAGAAATCCCCAGACTTCCCCGAGCTGCTCCAGCATTCCTGGCTAGCAAATGCTCTCATGGACCCCACCATGGAGTCAGGGTGCCAGACCCAAAACATTTGAAATGAAATCACAGTATTTGCAGCACCTGGGCCTGTTCGGCATCCCAGGTTGCGTTTGTGCATTTTCTCGGACTGTGCCGGAAAGGGGGATGTGTTAGGCTGCGCTGTGATCCCCAGTCCCCATCTGCCTCCCTCTCTGTGTTGTCACCGCGCCGTCTGAGCTGCCTGGACGCGAAGCTGGAGGGATCTATGTGCCTATTAACAGGCAATGTAGAAACCAGGTCGCACTTTAGACATATGGAACCTATTAGCTTTTAAATCCCCCCGCGAGACGGTCCATATTTGTGATGCCACAAAGAAAGCCTGTGTGCTTGGACGTATCCAGTGAAATTGAGACTATCAAATGTGTTTACACGATGGTGGAAGCCAAGCCATTGAGAAAAAGGTTTAGTTAAAAGTTTATTGCTCTGACAATTGTCACCAACCTTTTTGTACAGAAACCTAGTTTTTTATCGTTATGATTAATACTTTTTCTTGTCCTTTTATCTAAAGGGTTTAAGCAGAGGGCATTTATTTCGTATGGCATTTAAACAAGATTCTGAGCAATGCTGGAGGATGGATAGCTAGAAGGTAAAATATCGTTGCCCAGGATAACCCTTTAATAACTCAAACCGAAGAGTTCATAGTCTGAGGCACAGTGGCTCACTAACCTCCAATAAATATCTTGTGATACTACAACATGTGTCTTACTATTACAGAGCAACTCTAAGAAGGATCTGCAAAACAGTTCTACTAATTCTGCCTTCTTCTTGGTGTATGATTGTGACACTTAGAATTCCCGGTGCACCAACCTTGTGTTTCTTTTCCATGCTGTGTACTATGTGGAAAATCCTAGGGTATGGATAACCCCTCAGCAGAGATCCCTTTTTAGCCCTAGCTTTGATCTACACATCGCTCCTAAGCTACTCATCAATGCTCTTCTCTGCTGCAGCCTCTTGGTAGCAATAGCCTAAGACAAAACATCTGAAAGTGTACCAAAGTCTACATCTTCCTACCTTTAGTGGAAGAGGAAGCCGTGTTAAAAGTCTAACTCCTTCTGCTTTAGCCCGATGACGTATTCATTTAGCTTTGTCAAACTTCCTTCCTTCAAATATACAAGCTCTGATGTGTGCAAGAAATGTGACCTTTTGGGGGGAGGGAGGGGATGTAAGAAGAATGGGTCCTCATGAATTCTGAAGACTCGTTAATTATGCAGTTGATTAAACACACTTTGGAAGGGTCCAAAGAAACTAAAGTTTTCTCTGTTGTGACTAGGCCCTCTTTCACTCTACTCCCACCCTCACGTCCCTGGCACCAGCGCCTGGCTTTAACCATACACGCACTATTCCAAAGAAGTTCCTCCGAGTGTGTTTGAGGGAATGCCAAGTTCTTGCCCACACATCCTGTGTAGTTGCGTCAGGCCAGGACCAGTGTCCAAGTCAGAACAAGCAATCATTTTGCTTTCTGAAGTGCAAGCCCTCAGCCTGTGTCGGAGAGTGACGCCAGCGTTTATTGCGAACACACAACTGTGCTGACGACGTGCGTGCTCAGCCACCGGAGTACGCTCATTAGTATTTTGAGACGGGGTCCTTAGTTCCAGTCACCTCTGGCTGAGAGACTGATGAGCCATCTAAGATGCCGCGGCAATTACTGAAGCTCACGTAGGTTATGAAGCAGCAACTGCCTTCTCCCCTTTAATGATGGATGTAATTATAACTAAAGCTACAATAACACGCCCCCTCAGCCTAAACGAACCTGAGACTCCCCCTACCCTTACCAAAATATTCCAGTTGATTGCAATTGCCAGCAGAAGCTGAGCGTGGTGTGTGGGGCAAGGCTGAGACATGCGAGAGTAGGGCTGAGAAGGACCATCTGACAAATGGTCTTCGCTTGAGAAATGATTTTACAGCACAGTAAGAAATTAAATCTGTTGCCCGTTAGCTCACCTCCTACACAATTAAGCTTGTGGTTGTACAGGAACATTCATGATTTTTTTTTCCTGCACCTTTGAAGAAAAGTGCGTACGTGGAAGGCAGCAACTTACGGACTTAAACTCCTCACAGGGTTTACCAGCCTATTTCAGGTGTGACATTTACACTTAGTCGAAACAGTGAATTGCTATTGATCAGGAACCATTATCAGCTTTCCTAAAGTGAAATGAACACTCTGGCAGTACGTTTTCACCTCTGTATTCCAGAGTATTACGTACAGATATATAAATTGACTGCAAAGTGTAAAAAGGAGCTTAACAGAAAATACAAGCTTTCTTTCTTTTATTTCTGTTCTAGCAAGACACTGGGTTCATCAGCTGGCTAGGATTTAGGAGCAGAGACACTTTTTATTGGCACGTCTTTACTGACAGAATTTGTTTTCATGTTATTTGATTAAAGTGCACTCAGGGAATACTTTGTGCTTAGTGAAGATAAAACAATGTTTAAAACGTAGGGGTTTTTTTCTGGTTTTGCTAACGTCATTTGGGTTTCGAAAGCAGAAAATCCTGAAAAACAATTTACTTTTGATTGCACTGACTTCTGCAGGTGTATGAGGACACCAAAGTAAAGCTGACTAGTTTCAATTTGGTGTACTGACAAATTGCTACAATTTCTAATTAGCATATTGCACATGGAAATCCAGGCAGCCATAAAACCTTCCACAGTCTTATAATCATCAGCGAAGTTATTAAAATGTATTGACAATTAAATTATTTGAAATTACTTTATAGCGTTTTTCCCAACAGCTCATCTATTTATTGAAACATGGATCTTCACAGTCTTTAGGTGAATAAAGAACGATATTTTCCCCAAGACCAGGCTTGAATTTTCCTTTTGGGGACAACGGGAGTGTTTCATTGTGTGCTATTCTCCAGCAAGGAATGGGCAGCAAAAGAAACGCCAGGTTCAAGTGACTGGACTCACCAGTCAGTAGGAAAATCACCTGTCATACCCTAAATAACAATTTGCCTTCAAGTGGCAGAGGTTTGGTGGGCTGCTTCCTCTTGGTGCATTGTGTCATTAATGACTTCAGTTCACCTCTGCTATGCACTAAAGATGGGGTTTCAGCTCCTCATCTTTCAATCAGATTTCAGACGGCTGGATTCATTTTGCGTCATCCCCAGCGTGCCGAAAACTTCTGCTTATTCACAGCACCTCTTAACAGCAAAGCCAAGGGCATCAAAGCCTTTCAGGGTGAAGTTTTGACATAGAAGAAACCCACTGCCACTGTACAGGGTCTTGTCCGGATTCCTCATTACTCTGCATTTGCATCATTCTTTATGGCCACTGATTATTTTTGGCCAGACAGGACTGTAATGGTCACAACTACGTGTCACCATCCAAGGCATCCTACCTGATAATTCCTGTCCCAAGACCAGGTTGAGCAAGACCATATGTTTTAAAAAAGTATCCTCTCTTGATTTAAAGACAGCAAGTGGTGCAAAAACCCGTCCCCTTCCCTTTGCAAGTTGTTCCAGTTCCCAGTGACTTAATTGTTTTAAAATTTATGTTGTGAGCAGAATTCTTCTCTCTCAGTTCTAGACACCTACGCTTGAACTAGACTCTTTTTATAGACAGTAGGAAAAAAATAGGCATTGCCAAAGCACAGCTCAGCTGACCTATTTTATATCAGCTGAAGAGTGACCTAGACAAGTCCCTTCTTTTTTTCTTATTGGCTAAAAGAAGGTCTACTTCAGGTGTATGTACCAGTGGTATATTTACCAAAGATATATTATCTCTGTGCTTGAACTCCAAGGTACATAGCCTCAGGTAATCAACATTTGGAAAGGTGATTCCCCCCTTACCTTTACCTGGACCCTGATGATTTTATCTAAAGAAAGATCTTTCTGTTTCAGACCAAAATCAACTTATGTCCTCGTGCTCTCTCCAAAGAAATAAATGAAAAGGATTTCAAAATCTCCCAGTATAATGCAGGTTTTCAAGCCTTGAAATCACTCTGTCATCATTTTGTGAAGCCCTCTATGGTTTTTCATCATTTTGGGGGGTGACAGATGGCTATATGTGATTGCACTTTGCAAGCCTGATCCCAGCTGTGTTGTGTTTTTGGGTACAGAGGCACTAGCAATGGCCCTGGAGGGACGTATAGACACCTTACTGAGATGCTGTGCCTTAGCTAATTAGTCAAGTGACTCAGCCACTTCGTTCAGGAAAATGGCCATACTGGTGTGACCACAGTCATTCACAAGTGACTTGGTTATCTCTGCTTTGCCTTGCATTGGCACATCTTAGACAGGAGCGCAGTCGGATTTAGAAAAATGTCATTCTGGTTTGGATATCTATCACCGAGGAGCAGAAGAGCAATGAACTTAGCTTAATATACTAAATGATAGCAAAAAGGAAAATGACAATAGGGAAACAAAATACCAGACATTAAATAAACATTATAATGGATATATTTCAATTTGGAGTGTTCCTTAAAACAGCTTACTAGCTGGAAACAGATTGTATATAGCAAAACTTCCAAATAACCAAATCTGGAAACCTATGAATATCAATAAAATTGTTCGCAACTACATGATCTGTCTTTATGCAGCAGCTAGTAGCTCAGCCCTGTACAATAATTGCTTATTTGCCTTAAGCAAAACAAATCACATACACAATTAAGGTTCACAAGAATGCTAAGGTAAATGCGTCTGGCTTCCATGGGTGTGTTTTTTATATATATATATATTGCTCTTAGCGTCAGAGGGAGTAGATTCACAGCCTGGTAAACTTGATGACTAGGGAATTTGCTGCTCTCCAAACATCGCACATGCCACTAGCAGATGAAATTACATGGAGGGGTGCAGCTGCTGCTTTATTACCAGGATGACAAATCCCAGGGGAATGTTTGCCCTCTGTATGACAAAAAAGCAGAGGCAGCTCAGTGGCTGGGGGGGGAACGTCAGTCCATCCTGCCAGCACGAAAATCACCGCTGTCTTCTCAAACTCCCCTAATGCTTCAATCCTGACACCTGACCTGGAGCCTCACAAACTGCACTGGAGACCTGAGGGGGGAAAGGGAAAAGCTGCAGTACATTTGAAGCAGCTCATTTTGAGCTGAATCTCAAGGACTGGCAGAATTGGCAGATTTCTTTTTCCCTAGGCTCAACGCGCCTTTCCTTTACATTCTTATTTTATTGTGCAACTAAGAGAGAGAAATGAGTGCTCCAGACCTCCTACCCAAATTAGCTCAAACTCAGTGAGTGCTGAGATCTCATCCTGGAAGAGGCCTGGCAGCTACACAAAAGACAGGTCAGGAAAACACCGAGAAGTGTTTCACTGCAATATTTATGCTTGAGTCTCTATCAGTACCTCTTCTTCTGATTGCTATAGTTTGCTGCGCATAAACAATATGGGATTTTCCTTGCCTTATTTCTTTAGAAACCCTTTTACTGATACAACCATTTCCCTCCTTTTTAACTTCTCCAGATCAGCCATTTAGTCATTGGAAAAGATTTGCTTTCTGTCTCCATGGAATGAATGGCATTTCCTTGTGAAGAAACTTTGCCTCATCATAACGAGGATGCCCTTGTCAGCACAATTCATTCTTAATGACAACCTGAAACAAGAGGGTACAGAGAGACAACTGAGCCTTGTAGCAGGCTGAAAGGCTAATAATTAGTGGCCCCTGCACTCTGTCTTTTCTCAGGAAACGTTGCACTGTAAGAGCTTAGATGCCTGCATGGGAAGAAATCAGTCTGGTCTCATCGTCTCTCTGAGTTTCAGCGGGGAAAACAATTTAGGGTAGGGTTTAAATTATTTCAGAGAGGACCTTAACTGGTATTTTAGTGGTTTCTTGCTTGATATATGGAATTCTTTAAGAAAACAACTCATATAAGTAGAATTTTTCTGTTTTGAGAAGTCACCGAGGCTATAAAATGGACTCTGTACCACAGAATTTTTTGTTTTACCTCTAACTGAATGGTTTCTCCTCTTGTTTTATGACCTCCATCTTTGTCAAGGTCAAAGACAGATAAACTGTTTTTCAACATGGGATTAGTGCAAGCGTGACTGAAAGCTAGAGCTAACACCCATCCAATTACTTTTCTCAAAGGTACAACACAATACAGGCTTATTCTTTTTTTCCGACCACCAGCAATAAAGAAATATATTTCAGTGGCAGAAGCAGTCACTCATTTTTTTGTCTGTAGAACAAGGAGACAACATAATATATAACATTATACATATGTTCTTCCACTGAGGATAATCCTGGCATGCTCCCATACAAATTGATGTCTATGTTATGCCGACAGGGTAACCCTTTTCAGAGATTGATTAATTTAGAGATGGAAGGAGAGCTGAGTGAGCAGCTTGCAAGTCAATTGTCTTTCCACTCCTGGTATCTTGCACCCCAGTTGGGGCAAGGGGCAACCTGTATCACAGATATAAACTGGAAATAGAGTCCCTCTGTTGCTCTGCCTTCTCCACAGAAGAAGAAGGAAGGAGCAGCACTAAATGAGCAAAACAAGAGGTCTGTTGCCATGACAGCTTGGCTCTTCCATCCACGTAGTACGTACATGGAGCCAAAGCTCCACGTCGTTATTGTCATCAGCTGATGACATCATTCACCTATTTTCACAACCCACAGAAAGCTCTAAGAGAGGAAGCACCTACTTTCACTCATGTCTTTGCATTGGTGTGTAAACCAAATCACGCCCTTTAGCCCCTTCTTACTTTTTGATGAGGTGCAGAGATGTTTCACCTCACAGCTATGCAACATCCAAACCAGAATTTAAACCAACGTGGCAAGCTGGCTGTGTTAGAAGCTCTCTGATAATGCAAGAAAATACCTAAGGGAATAGAAGCCTTACTTGTCCTCAGAGGTGTCAATGGAAATTTTGATGGCAAGACAATGAAACTAGGTAACTTACCAACCTACGGATCACAAGTGTTTTTTAAAACTCTGAGTTGTTGTTAAAGCTGGTAGTGCTTCCTTGGCTCCAGAGCAAGGGCTAAGACAACTGGGAGAGGCCATGGAGCTGCTAATAGCTGCCACTTATTGAAAAGGAGTGAGCGACAAATCCATGAGGCAAGCTGAGGTAACGCCAGGCAACTGCAAGGGATCACTTCATGAATAATGTAATTTCATCCTTCTGCACACAGAGTTAAAATGCGTCTAATTATTACTGCACAGATGGGACCAAGATCCTCTGTGGTTGGTTTGCTGTTCCCTGGAGAGGCAGAGCTCCATTAGAGAGGGATATAAGCCTAATAAAAAAAGAATTGATGGCTATTAAAAGAAAATATGTTTTTTCCTTTCCTTATATTGTAATCTCCCAACTGACGGGTTAGGTAACAAAAATTTAGGGTAATAAAGAAACATTTACCAGAAATGTGCTGCAGTATTTCTAAGGACACTAGCAGGTGCTGCTGAATAATTAATTTTGAATGTATTCATTCTATTTTACTGTGAACATTGACAGCCATTAGCAACATAAATAACAGTAGATTCTCTTTTGTGGACCAATCTCTTGTCTATGTTAATTTTAAAAAGAGTAGGACAGAATATTCTCCATAGAAAGAGGAAATGCATATATTTCATATTCAGATGTAAATACACATGTACACACACACACACATATACAGTGGTTTTTTTCAGGGAATGATCTTACACCATCAGAGAAAATCAGACTAGCTAGCTAGTTTAACAGCTCTTTGCCCTCTCTGACCTCCAATTTTACTTTGCATTTAAAAAGCATATCGTCCTATTTCCCATCTCTTCAGATAAAGGATCGTGACCTGTATTGTACAGCACAGATTAACACGCTAAGCAAGTTTGTTGAAACAAAATTATTAAAGCTCTTTAGAGAAAATAGATGTGTGAGATAGCTCTGTCAATACATCAGTCCCTCTCAGTACATGTGCAATAACACCAAGTAATTAAACTAGAAAATCAGACAGTGAATATTAGGTTATTTACTGAAGCCAAGAAAGCAATCTTGATTTGTTCCACTGGTAAATCATGGTGACTTTTCCTTCCAGTTAACTGAAGTCCACTATAAACAAAGAGGGTAAATCTGATGCCATAGTAGCATGCAGTGATGTATCTCTAAATAGCCATTCTATTTGAAACCAAGGTCATATCCCTTGATTACTGCCCCTTATTAGCATGCTAGGGGGTGTAAGAATTTATCCCAAAGCCTCCGATGATGTTTCAGCACAAAGTGAAAGGGAGAAGTGCAAATAGTCTTACCCACGTGACTTAAGGGCTGTTTGTTCTTTGCCTCTGATGGGTACAGACATGCATTTTGAGGTTCTCGTGAAGGTGCACTCAAGACCTTGAGGTCTATTTCAGGCCGTTTTGTTGTAACTGGTTTCATATGGAAAGTGGAAAAAGCCAGCGGAGTTGTTTGCTCAACCATCATTCACTCAGGTAACCCAGACTGTATTTGAAGGAGGTCCTAAACCTGGCAAGTCGCCTCTGGATTTCAAAATGAAAAGTTTTAGGCATCTCTACAAGCAGAGGAAAGGGCTGTGCTTCTCCACATCGCAGTCTTTCCACTTGCCTGCTGGGTCCCACTTCAAATACAGCATTTTGTTGTCTGGGAACACGCTCGGTGGAAAGGCTCGGTGCAGAGCAGCTGCGTAACGTGTCACTGGGTTGGCTGAAGCCTGACAAGAGACTACAACATTTTCTCCAGAGCGACTACACTCTCCCCGCTTCAAATCTGTCAAAACTTCTGTAAATGTGCATTTAAGCATTTCATGAGCACATATTTACTCAACGGACCACAAGATCACATGCTCTCCAGGTCCAGCCTTCAACTATGAATGCAGAGATTGACTAAATGTAGACATTTTTTACATTGATCTTTGCTTAGGAGAAGAAGTAACTGTTATTAATGACAGGTAAACCACAGAGAGTCATTTCTAACAAACTTATTTGCAGTTTTCTGAACTCTTCAAAATGGAGCCTTGGATTCTCACAATAGCAGCAATGATAGGAGCAGAGAACTTGGAGCAGTTCGGCTCCCTGCCAGGCTAGGAAGAACAGGACCTGAATTTGCCTCACTGTCCCTGCCCTGATGGGAAACACATGAAATGGCCTATAGCACAGAGAAGAATAATGGCTTTTATAACAGTCCAATAAATTTGCCCTTTATCTTCTCCAGGCCTCGGGTCCTTCTTAAAGTCCCTGTTTCGTACATCCACCTTTGTTACTTTGGCCTGTTACAGAAGAATATGGTCCCAGACCCAAATTCCAGATGTGAGCACTGTCTGTGTCTGAGAGCTCTCTTTCTCCCTCTCTCCTACACAAGACCCATGGGTATGAAAGTTGTGTGCTGGGATCCAGTTAGCAACTATTGGATTAATTCTTTCGTATGGCTCTTAACATTTCAAAAGTACTTGCCAGCGGTGTTTTGCTGGTGTGATTAAGAGGTGTCTCCTAGCATTACTTTCTGCTTTCTTCCAAGAGAAAGCACAACATTAAATGTTTGGCTTCAATTGAGAACAATCCTGTGAGCTGAAATAAAGCACATTTACACAAATCCCTTGGGAAACCACCAGCTTTCATGAATTCTTGGTGTCAGTAAACTCTGCAGAAACAAAAGCATGTAGCACATTCTCTTAAATGTATTGGGAGAAAGGCATTTCTTCTTTCATTACAAAGGCTGAGCATCTCCTAAATTACATACACCAAGGCCTCACAATAAATGCACCAAGGTGTTTCAAACAAGCCTGCAAAAGACTAAAAGAGAGCACTGCAAGCCCTTGCCCACAAACTAAGTACCAGGCAAGAAGTTGTCAAATAAAACTACCAGGGAACATCAGAAAAGAGAGAGGAAGCTTTATTCAGACCCAACTGAAATAGTCAACTTTACAACATTCAGGGGAAAACACTGTTCACATCAACAGTGCTGCAAAATTAAAAGGGCTATTAATCAAACTTTGAAGGACATTCATGCAGTCTTCTGGTAATAATCATAGAATCATAGAAGGGTCCAGGTTGGAAGGCACCTTTCAGATCATCGAGTCCAACCATAATCCTGCACCACAGTGGTTACATCCACTGGTCTTATACATCATTTTTTTTCTCTGTCAAAGGAGTGTGAAGTTCTTCCAAAGCAAAGTGCTACCGTGTTTTAAATTGCTTAAATGCTCTTTGTGACACTGGTGGCCTGTGTCCCCCTCCAGCCTAAGAGAGAATGAAGAAATCTAGGCAGTGATACGCAGAGACCTTCCCCATAGACTTTTAAGGTGCTTTTGAAAACAGGGGATGTACTAGTGATGGTCTGCACGCCAGAAACAACTCCCGCAGCAAATTTCCAGAAGCATCTGCACGTCCAATGGAGAAAGAAAAGAAGAAAATACAAAATCTCAGGGAGGTTCATCTTTGGTTTTGTATACGTGAACACGTATACAGGATCAGGGTTTCCCGCCCAGGGAACAGGCAGGCCTGGCAAACCGAGGCATTTAACAAGCAGATGCCTCTCACCAAAAATTTGTTCCAGGAGGAGCAGGCTTTCCTTTGTGGAAAGGTGAAAGAGCACGGAGGAGGGAGTAAGATGACTGAGCTGAAAACAAAGTTCTGGAAACAGGGCTCGAGGGTCTGATAAACTTCTTTAGTTTTAAGATACAGGCTGCGTATAAAAAAGTGAATCCATTGCCATCTGTGCCACACCAGATGGACAAATAAGTGCTTCAGTAGAGACAAGTGAGGTGGAGAAGAAGTCACCGTGCAGATTGGCACGGCTAGGAGTCAAATCAAGGCCCAAGCCCCCAAACAGGGCAGCCACCTTCTCAGATGTGCTCCTCCCTCCAAGGAACAGTGGTGGGAGCATCTTAAACCTTTCGGGGAGACCTTTGGCTTCCCATGGCTGTGTGTTTGGTGCTTTAAAAGACAGTGGTTTCAAAACAGTAAGACCATGTGACAGAGAGCAAAGAACAACTCATCAGATTTAAAAATTGCCTTTTTGATTCTTTCCTTACTGATAAGGCTGGGACCACCTGTGTTGCTCCATGACCCTGGGGAAAAGGCTGCATAACATTAGTCAGAATTGATTCAATGGCACCTACAGCCAAACTCAACAAATCCTTTTAGTCAAGAAGGACTTTCTTTTGGAGGAATGGGCACGGAGGGAAGAAAAAAAGGAGTGAGAAATTCAATGTTTCCATTTTCAGACTTCTTGGCAAAGGACTTTGTTTCACAGTTTGCTTAAGTTTAGTCTTTGAAGGATCTCAGTAATGATCACTAAATAAAATACCAGGAGATGGAACAAAAATATTTTGGTCAACTGAAAACAATATTTTTAAAAATTACTCTTTTTTTTTAATCAAGGAAATAATATATGGAGGAAAAGACTGGGGAGGAGAGGGAGGCAGGGGGAGCAGGCTTTATTTAGGCTCCATAGACAAAGCAAAAACTCAGTTCTTCATGCTTTCTTACTCTCAATGTGTTGGCATTTCTAGGATACATAATTCTAGTGTCCTGCCCTTCCTCTGTTAACAGAGCCCTCAGAACTGCTCTCTTGCTAAACAGAACTGAGATTTAGCATCAGACATAATCCTAAAATTCATAGGCAGGGCTTTCTTCCCATTTTCTAATCTGAAATGGAAACACCTAAGTGGGGTAAGAGGGCACGAAAAAATAAAACCAGCTGTGAAACACCGGTAGAGAAAGAGCCAGTACAGTTAGAGAGGTCCTGTAGCCACGTTATTTGAAAAATTCATCCAGGACGCTGCCTCCAATTTGTGTTTATCTTCCAAGACAGATTTTAACAATATTTACTTATATAACTGTCCTCCCTTCGGGCGCCGGCTGCGCCGCTGATTCATTTGAGGCCAAGGTTCACCAAGCACTAGATAGATCCGGATAATAAGAAGGAAAGATAAATTGAGCCTAATGATAAGCTGGGGATGACACAGGTTGAAAACCACCGCTGCTGCTGCCACCTGCCCCCTCACAGCCTCCTCTGGGGAGGCACGCCACCCGACCAAGGCTATCATACATGAGACACAAAGATGTGACAGCGTTAACAATTTCCCCTTTCATGAGAGCAGGACTGTCAGTCCAGGGTAAGCTCTGCCAAGGAAACCTGCTGCCACCAGCCCCAGCCTCCTCTGCCCTCTACTCCAGGCCATTAGCAAAGGATCTTCTGTGCGCAGCATTGATGGCTTTATTCAACTTGTGCTGCACGTGACAAATGTTTCCTCAAGAGAAGAAAGGGTAAGTGCAGAAATAAAAAGGCTTGCAGAGAAGTGCACAACACCAGGCAGGGTATTACAGTCAACACTGAAGCAAGAGGCATTGCAGGTTTATGAAATCCCTCAGTCTTACTCTCTTTTAAAGAGTGCCTTAGCAAAAGCCCAGTGAGGGAATTGGGAGGTTTTCTATTATCTTTAGAGCACTGTATCAGCCTCTCCAGAGGATTTAGATGAAAGCAGGTGAACAAGGCAGTTAAAAATCTCACCTATACAGTAATAAAGTCAGAGCAAGTAAGGGCTATCAGCCTGATCTAATGTGGACAGCAAGGTAATGTAAGGAGGAAGAACTGATTTGTCTTAGATCAGCAGCTGAAAGACGGGGAACACTAATTTCAACTTTAACTTGTTTCTTTATTCATGTTTCCAGGTTAGGCATCGACCATTAATAAAAGTGACAACAAAAAATCTTTACAGACTTTGAAGAAAACACAGTTCTTTAATCTTAAATTATTTCCTAAGGCTACCTCTAGCTTAGGGGGCCAAACTCTTCTGGCTTCACCCATCATAACAAGATCCTCTCTGGGGGCAATTCAAAGCAATTAAAGCCCATCTCTGATCTGCTGTTGACTGTAACAGGAATTCAGGAGGTGAGCTTTTGAAAATATCCTCCTCAGCCCTCCTTTGGCTGGCGTATGGAGTTGAATAGACTGTGAAATGGAAGGGATGAACAGAAAATTTTGCCTCTTAAGGGTCCTAAAGAGGTTCTCTTATTCTTAGGGGGTAAGGGGGGAGAAGAAAGAAAACAAAAGAAAAAAGAAGATTAAAAAAATCACAGAATTGGAGGCATTACATGCAGTGCTTCCCTGCTTATTTCTGGGGATTATCCTCTCCTTCAGAAGCAATAGACATTCAAATCAGCTGTAACTAGATGATTCTTCTTAAAGATTTTCATTACAACTACATCTGGGAGCTGCGTCTGTGATTATAGTTGATGTAGGCACTGTAAAACTGAAGCACAGAAGAATTTCAGACACACACACACACAAAATGTTATTGTCTAAACAGACAAACCACACGAAGGGAGAGAGAAGAAACAAAGATGAAGAGGGCAAGGTTGCACCACAGGCCAGAGAGAGAGGAAAGCAAAGGTCCCCGACACCAGCTCATTGCCTTCTCCAGTAGCCTATATGCTGCCTCTCTTGATGAAACCCATGATGAACTGGTGTTGGCAAGAATACCCCCAAGAAATGCTATATTAAATAAATGACTACTATTTGTCCTAGAGCATTATCATTAAGGCTGAAGGGTCTTGGAAATCAGGTTTGGAAGACAGTGTAGGGGTAACGTAGAAGCCTTCATGCATGTGACTCAGAAAATCAATTTCAAAGGATCGTACTTTCCTACTCCAGGAAGCCAGCCAAACATTAGTCCAAAGAGAAAGTAGCCACACTGCAAAATAAGAAACAAAAAAGGGAGGAGGAGTAGAAGACGACAGAGAAGCCCTCAACCCTAGCTTCTCCCAAGTGTTACAGTACACAAAGCTGTGTGTCAGCAACAGCTTTCTCTTTCAAACCCTTTCATCCGCAAGGGTTTTTCAACAGATGTTGAAAAATGACTTTGTATGGGCCAGCTAGGAATCAAGGACTTGAGGAATGGCTACTTCTCAAAAGCCTCCAATGTTTCCCCCTCCCTGCCACAAATGAAAGTGAGTGGGAACTGGGCTCCTAACTTAGCTTGAGAATTTTCCCCAAAGACAGTAGATATGAAGAGAGCCAGCATGCTGATGAGTCACTTGGGTCAGCAAGTCTCCACGCAGAGAAAATTAGATGTCAGCAAAGTCATAGTCTTCAATATGCACTGGTTTAAAAATAGATATTAGTCTTAAAAACTGAAAACCCTCTTTTTCTGAATAAGCAATATGTCGTGTCATTGTATAAATAACCAAAGCCTTTTGAAAATGCAAGAATGTGAATAGAGTAGATAAGAGTAATTAACTTCTGTCAAATCTGTAACAGCATTCAGCTGAATATTAGCTTCAACCTTACTTCACTCAAACATTCCCTCAGGTGAGTCAGTTGAGTACCATTGTTGAGTCAGGGAAATAAAAATTGGAAGATGAAGTAAGAGCCATAAAGGCAGCAGAAAACGCCTCAGAAACAAGACACAAGAGAGAACGTGAATGAAGGGAACACATTCATCCGCAGGCAGGAAAGACAAAGCAGTCAAATAAGAACACTTGAACAGCCAACTAATGCAAAGCAGGAAAAAGGCGCAAGGCGAGGAAATTCAGAATAAAAAGCCAAGGTGAAATATGTGAAAGAAATAGAAAGCAGTTGAGATATTCATGCAAAGGGGCATGTCACAGTAATTGTCTGTCATTAGGCACAGTGATTTCTTCCCCGAAGAAAAGATTGAGTCAACATAGGTATAAAATAAGAATTTAGCAGCTGGCTCAGACAATACCTGACAAAGAAGTGGTTACAAAGTAAATTAAAAATACCTTACCAGTAAATTATGTAGCCCACTCAAATACATAAAGGAACAGCAAAAGTTAAATAAGAGTCATCACAATGTATATTTGTCAAGTAGATGTACAGTTTGGCATCCAGATTGTTTAAGAAAATACAGAATTTGGGCAAAATAAACAGAGTTTACTCTGCTACAACAAAGGAATTCATTGGGACAAGCTGTCACGCCAGCAGTGGGTAGGGATGTAAAACGTACAAATCCCATAGTCTTATGACTGTCCCCACCTTCATTGTTCAACTCAAGCACTTTGGTGTTTGCCTTGCAACTACTGTCCTCTCACACCCTATTTATATCGAAGCTGATGCCCTGCTAGCTTAGCCTGAGAGTTACCATACCTTCTTGTCACATCAGACATCAAAGCAGTGCCCGATTCCCAGGAGAAAGGAATGTTCCATGGGAGAAAGAGATGTGTTATATGCACAGACGAAAAGGTGCACTGCTCCTTTCCACCCGTGCTCCTTGCCTGAACTATGTTGGCAGTACGCAGCTGATTGCCAAACGAAGTTAACAGTGATATCTAGCAAGCATCAGCTCTGCTATCCAAGACGGGGTATTGAACATGTGGAAGAGCAGCTTGCAATATCCCCGTGGTGGACTCTGGTTTCTATGCAGACAAGCAAAAACCTAATCCAGCAAACTGCTGCTGGCACTAAAGTCCACAGCAACCAGGCCCAAAGGTCAAGGGACTTAGCTTTTTCCAAACCAGGGCAAGTGAAGCCTAGGACCTTTATACAAAATCAATTATTTTCTGAAGGGATGGAGAAAAGCAGATGCTAAGCTTCTCCCTTATGTGTGTATCCACAGTCGGAACGTTGGTTATGTGCTAAGCAAAATTTTTCAGAAGCTTGCCAACAAAATAAGAACAGAACAAAATTTCTCATAAAAATGTGAGAGATGGGCAAACATGCAGGTCCTCAACCACTTTGGTAACGCCAGTGGCAAAAGTACTAGGCATTTTCTAGGGATATCATGACGTGTATTTTTCCAAGAGACTAATACCAAGAAGCATCCCATTGCTAGGCACAGTGCTATTAAATCTCTAGACAACAGTTTATTGTTGTTCCAGGAGAGAGTGAAAATGGGTAGCACGTTTCTATCCCCGTTGCCCTACTATCCTTTCCTCCTGCCTGCCAGGTCTGACCTCTGGAAGGGAGCCCCTGGAAGGGGCTCGTCACGGCAGACCCTGCTCCATGGCCAGGTGGGCCTTGGTGCCCCTCCATCAGCCCAGCATCATAGACCCTGAGCCCATAGGTCCCACACAGCATCCCTGATCCCCTCCTGCTCGGAGGAAGAAGAGGATCCGTGAAGAAAGAGAGAGGAGGGACAGCAGAAGAGATCCCTCGTCACTTGTGCACTTTCTCTGTGGAAGACCGTGGAAAAAGTAGTGGCTCAGATCCACAGATGAGTCAGGGAGAAGCCAAGTTGAGGTGGGACTGGTTAGTGACGAGCAGAGCTGGGCCACCCTGCTGAGGACAGCTCACACAGAGCACAAAACCAGTTTCTAGAGTATCAAGAGAGTAATTTTGCCCTCCCGTGCATGCAGGATCCTGGCACTAGCTGGTTATTCCTTTCTGCACATCCTTACTGCAATACGGAAGTTTGAAGTTGAAGCCCCTGGTCTGAGTAATCTAAAACACAGATTAAATAATTTCTGAGGAGTCCCTTAGCTTCCCGGCTATAGTGCGAAGATATCCTATGTTCTTTTTTCCTAATCTTTCTTTTTTTCCCATCTTCCTTTTTTGTTGAAAAAGTCTTAATTTCATTACAATGTGAAAACGGCGAACATTGAGATCTCAAGAAAATCCTTTGGGGCAAAATGACATATTCAAGTTTATTAACAGAATTCATTGGAATTTCAATACAGATAAGCATATTCAATCTTTACTGAAGTTTAAATGTATATTTTGTAAATTTATATCTTAAACATATATGTACAAGTTTTTTGCATCCAGTTTTGGCCTATGGAAACAATGACACATGGATTAGTCTCAAACTGGATGAACAACTAACCCCCAAACTTCATCTCATGGACTATATAATATTGGTTGTGCTACGAGAAAATCATTACAAACAGGAAGTTCCCTGCTGAGGTATCTATGCTTAATAATACTGAAAATTGTTAATTCCCAATGAGGTAGCAAGAAAATGTGGGAAAATATGCTACTAACAACCACTATCTAATGCCAAGCTGTCCGCCAGTGGAGCCGTGTAACCCACACTTGCGGATCTCTGCACTCTCTCAGAGCCCAGAGCACATCACAGAGTCCATCCATTCAGAAACACGGGACCGTGACATAAACGTAGAAAGTTATCTCAACCTTGAGCTTTTATTAAAGCTGGTTTACTTGCCATACCTACAACTGGAAACACATACAATAGCTGCTACGCGGCTAATAGAATTTCATCCTAATAAACGCCTCACCAGGAAGAGAGATCTGGCAACTATTGATCCACACTGATGTGATCGACAAGACGTTTCATACCGCTCATGCAGGAAGAGCAGCTATTCTGAACAGCAGCAGCTGCAACAGGAATCTAGACAACTATTAAGAAATACTGATTTCCCTCAGAGTGGAATCAGAAAAAAAAATTGCAAGACATAAATGACTGAAAATTAATAAATAGCAAACAATGACAAAAATTTATCCTAAGCAGAGGTTGCTGACGTGTGACTGAGATCTTGAAGGACACCTATAGAAACAGGTGGTTTGAGGATCCTGCTCATTGACAGCTGATGACAAAATGATAATCAAGAATTTGACATTTCTAATTGTACACATCCAACATCCAGATATTTTCCTATCTTTTTAGTCTGCTTTCAGTGATGTGTGCAATACTTTTTTCAGTTAGTCTGAGTAAATGACTAGAAGGTCATTTCTACCATGGTTAGTGGTCATGGTTAGTGGTCATACCATGGTCTAACCATGGTTAGTGGTCATACCACTAGCTGCAAGGGGTATGACTTAGGTGTCATATTTCAAGCTTACATTCCCACATCATCATTTACAAATATGAGCATATTTGTCACCTAAAAAGACATTCTTTGGCTTCATGACAAACTCCAGTTAGATCTCTATGAACACAAAATTGGCACTTAAACGGCTCATCTCAAAAGGCAATAAAATCTACAGGTCGCATTAGAAATAGAGATGATGGACAGCTTTTTACACGTGATAATTTACTCAAAGTGTATATCAAACACACAATCCGTGCTACAGCAATTTGTTAAACCAAGAATTAGAAACTTTACTGAAGAGTATATTTTTCCAGGTCACCATTATCATTACTTATTAGAGCTACTGAAATCTCAGATGGCAACTACAAAATATGCTCATTTTTTAGTATTGCAGAAATGTTATGTAAAGTGCCTATTAATATTATGTAACCATTTCAGTGGTGCAATGGGATGGAAAAACACCAGTTAGCTGGAAGCTAGATAATGAGTATTTCATATCTTAAATAATTAAGAAAGCTCAGGAGTAGACAAACAAACAGCTTTTTGTTTCCTGTGCAACACATTCAATATCTTGGCATTTGAAAGGAGGTTTTAGAGAGATGGGGGCTGAGCTCTTCTCCCTGGGGACAAGGGATAGGACAAGAGGAAACGGGTTCAAGTGATGTCAGGGCAGGTTTAGATTGGATCTCAGGAAACATTTTTTCCCTGAAAGGGTTATTAACCATTGGCAGAGGCTGCCCAGGGAGGGGGTGGATTCCCCATCCCTGGAGGTGTTTCAGAAAAGGGTCGATGTGGGACTGAGGGACAGGGTTTAGAAGGGGTTTTTGTCAGGGGGGGTTAATGGTTGGACTTGATGATCTTAAAGGTCCCTTCCAACCTCACCCATTCTGTGATTCTACGATTTTCACACACACACACACAAAAAAAACCAAACAAAAAAAACCAAACACAGAGGTAGCACACAGTAGACCCCCCAAAAACGTTATGTATTACTAAAACAGATGTTCTACACGTGATTGAGTAGACCCAGTTTGAGGCTTTTTGAAAGAAAATCTGGAAAGACAAGGCTAGCACGTTGCTACGCTCCGTTTAGCCAGGACTAAAGTGGAGTTTTGGCTTGTGGTTGCCCCTCTTTTTTGTAGCCACCTCCTAGAGTCCAGACTGCAGCCGTACTTCTGGGTGTAGGGCTCTGCCTGGGCTTTCCAGGGAAAAATTATTTTTTTTTTCCCTTTTTCCAGGGAAAAAGATCTGGGCTGCCCCTGATCTCCTGTGAGATACACAGGTGCCCCCCCAGTACCGTGGTGGGACCCAAAGCTTCGTGCCACCCCTCCTCCCCGTCCCCTTGGGCCCTGCAGAGGCAGCGCCGTTGTCACACAGAGCACAGGGAGAGGAGCTGGGCTGAGCCTGCCTTGGGGGGAGCAGAGCCCAGGGCCAAATGCCATGGACCCCAAAATGGGGATGGCCACCTCATTCTTCCCCACGAGAAACCTGACAGAGACATTCACAACTCTTCTCACAGTGAGAAACGTCCTGCAGTTCAAGAAATCAAAAATTCAAGACATCAGAAATTCAAAAAATGCTTTTCTCTCCTGTCCAAATACTCCCACCCTCTGTCCCCACGGGAAGCTCTAGGTACAAAAGGTCACCCACAACTGGCTACTGGCAGCTCCGATAGCTTTTGTATGTTACCCCTTTATTCAACTTTTTTTCTTGCATAATCACCTAGAGAAGCACCCTTAGGTTTTCGAACGATTCTTCCAGACCTGCTTTTGCTGGCACATAAATATCTATAATTTTTACTCCATTTTTTCCCTCTCAGATTATAGCAATGCGAACCTCTTTAAATCAAGGGGCCCATTCCTTCATGAAATATTTTTTTGACGCAGTTGTCAATGTCACTTAGGTCAGAGAAAAATGGAAGCAGAAAGTGTGATGTATTTAAAATTTTGGGAGGTTAAAAAAAACGCCCAGCAACCTGTAGAAAGGAAGCATGTTAAAATATGTGGGAAGGAACTTCTTCCAAACATAATGAGATCCTACTGGAAAATTATGCTGGCTGCTACACTAGTTTACAGCGATCTTAATACGCAGTAACGACAACTCTCACTATCCATCTCATACTCATTTTTGATGCAAGCTTCTCTACCATCTTAACACCGCCTGAAGTGACCTCAGTTGCTCCACAGCTTTGAGCTTAGAAGGTGAACACTAAGGTGTATTTGGAAATCACAGACCTGCTATACTCAGCAGGAATGCATTTTCCACCTAGAGCCTTTTTCTTCATGTCACAACAGCCTGGCCTAGCCACAACAAAAGTAAAGGTAAAGAGATTGCACAATATTTTATATCACTCTTCCTCTAAAACACACACCTCTACACCTTCCCTGCTATCACGGCCAACACTTTCCTAATAATTTCATCAGTCCCACAATGGATATGCATTTCCATTGATGGTCTTTCCCATTTTCAGACAGTGCTTCCTTATTTCCGGATGCCACTGGGTGCTTTAGATGCTTTCTTTTTCAGGTGTGAGGTCTGAAGAAAAGTATTGCAGCGTGAGTGATAAAATACCTTGCTAGGCTGTCAGGACATACGACCTCTGAAAATACAAGGGAGTTGAGACGTTGTCTGCCACCCAGACGCTCCCAGAATGTACTTTGGAAAGGGCAGGAGGGACTGCAGGTATGACACGATCACTCTTCATAGAATCATAGAATCACAGGGTTGGAAGGGACCTGGAAAGATCATCTAGTCCAACCCCCTGCCAGAGCAGGGTCACCCAGAGCACATCACCCAGGAACGCGTCCAGGCGGGTTTTGAATNGAACTCTTCTTCCATGTACTGCAATAACTTTGACATACAAAAGACGTTTTGCTGATAAACACAGACTAAGCTTTCCCCTGTGCAGACAGCAGAGCGTGGTTATTCTCAGGAGGTGGACCAGACCTCAAATTCTGACACGCTTTAGGTCCAGATGAGCTGTGTCTTTAAGCAAAACTTACCGAAATCTGCCACCCTTGGGTGGTTGTTATTCAGTTTTTCCCACAACTTCTCAGTGCCAGCTCCCACAGCTATTTCCCTCTTCTGTCACAGCCGGCACCACTGGGGAACAGAAAAGCATTTCCTGCAGAGCTGAAGTACTTTCAAAGTGCATTCCCAGGCACGTTTCATGAAAATCTTATCTAGAAGAAGCCAATTAAGTAAATAAAAATAGCATTGGGTTTAAGTTAATCATAGCTTTCTCATTGACTTAAAGGAAGAAAGATCAGACTCCCACTTGCAATTATCATACTGAATACAAGTGGCGTTTCACACCATCTTCTTTTTAACTCCTCTTTATTAGGCGTTGCTAAATGCCAAGGAATAGAGCTTCAGCAGTGTTTTCTCTCATCAGGTAATGTCATCATTAGTACAAAATGATCCAATATCAAATGTACCCTCTTCTTTTAGCTTGATGCTTTGAAAGATATTAGAAAATAGTCACTGGGAACAGCAAGGAAGAATATATACAAGATTAATGTGTGTGGCTTGGTACTATATATATTTTTTTTTCTCTCCTCTCACAATTCTGTCTAAATGAAAATTCCTTTGGGAAGCTGGGCTTCCAGTTTTTGCTAATCCTGTTTTCTGGCATGTCAGAGCAGAATACCGCAAATGGTAATGGCAGATTAGGGCACTGTCACGTCTCCCAGCCAAAACCCAGAGAAGAATGACAATTTAAGAAGGGGAGGGGGACAGACTGGGGGAAGGCGCTCGCTGGGGCTGTGGCAGGCTCTGAACCAGCTGTAGGTTGAACTCACCTGGAATGAGCTCTCTGGAAAAGGTCGAAAGGCTTTGAAATTCAAGCCAAATGTTATTCAAATGAAAACTAGAAACAACTTTTAAATGAGAGAAAAATTCCGAGCAAGCGGGGAAGGCAGAGCAGTCCCGCTCCCAGGGCATGACCCCATGGCCCTTTGAGAGGCTGTAACACACAGCGCACGTAAATGCAGACAGCATCACGAGTAAAAGGGGCACTTCCAAACCTGGTAGTAGATGCTGATGACAATGTTTCCGGACTTCAGACTTGGAGCTGGTTCTCCCCCCCATCTTTTTCCAATCTGGAAGGGGTTTTGTTGCAACTTGTACCCGAGTTGTGCGACATACTAATATTTTTCAGCCACTTCAGAAGGTCTTCTTAGTTGTTGTTCCTGCCCATCCAGCAGTGATTAGGACAAAATGTGGGGAAGAAAAAACAAAAAAAACAAAACCACCCACATTTTATTATCTGCTTTCAGGTAGACCATTAGTTTCCACAGGCAACCTTGCTTAGGCACTTCAAACCCGCTTCACAGGACTGTTTCTAGAAGACTCTCTCTGTCTGCTAAGAATCTTACTACTCAGCTGAGCCTTCCAGAGCCGTTTCTTCTTTTCCTTCTCACTTTT
>VXBO01009377.1:210690-222980 GCA_013400135.1 Rhinoptilus africanus
AGAGAGATGGGGGCTGAGCTCTTCTCCCTGGGGACAAGGGATAGGACAAGAGGAAACGGGTTCAAGTTATTCTAAGTAGAACAGGTAGACACAATTGTATAAAAAGGGCTAATACTTATTAAAGTACAATTCTTCTACCTCTATTTAGCTGTTGTCAAAATAAGTAATACACAGGAGTCTCATTTTTAGAAGACCTAAATGGACAGAGTAAGCTTTAGCAAAGCCAAAAGTTGATAAAATTACTGCAAATGCAGTGTAATTCCTCTGTGCTAAGGAAAACAAATAATCACAACGCCTGCTAAATTTTTAATAGCACTCGTTACCTACAGAACTCAGAGAGGTCAGTATCACAGTACTGATATCAGCTCTTGCTTCCTCAGAAGCCCGTTACCAGATGGCAGCAGGAAGGGAATGTAGCTTGCCCAGTGCCCTGTAGTAGGTTATCAGCAGAGCTGCAAACAGAAGCAGATCTGAAGTGTCCTGGTCAAAAACTGTACACACTTGGCTGCCCAGCAGCTCATAGAGTTAGGATTCGTAATTCTGGTTTATCCTTTAATAAACGGAATCTTTACCCCAGGATTATCAAGCACTATGATAGTAATTAAGAGAGGGGGTTTTTTTAAAGGACAAATGTGAAATAGGCACCTGTTAGCTTGCAACAGATGCTAAATGCCCGATTGCTCTCTTTGCCTCTGAATATCTCTTCCAATCCTGCAAGCAATGGGATTAACAGTGCTATTTTTCATCTGGGAAACAGACTTACAAAGCAGAACATGCACAAAGTCTGTGAGTCCCTGACCTTTACCTGGGGAGGAATCACAGGGCTGGGAACAATATTCCCTGCCTTACAGTTAGACAACATCTCGCTCCGTTAATTTCATGTACTTTTCCCAATTCATTAACTAAAAGCAAGTCATTACCAAGAATGAAACATAAATAACTTGCACTGCTATTTTTTTTGGTTCTAATAGCAGTCTTTTGCCAAAGGACAAAGCATGATGAGCTGAAAATTATATGCAGAGATAGTACGCCAAGAGTCCTGTTCTGGGCCAGGTTATAAGGAGGGGGGAGCACCATGGAAGCTCTTAACAGTTTGGCGTAATGCCACTTTTTAGGACCAACTGCTGTAAAGATAGTAATCTGACAAGATGACAAATTCTGTTGAAATGGGGCTATTGTAATAGGAAGCCTTTAAGCAGCATGATTAAGACATGTGATGTGTATCTAGTATATATGCATGCACAAATGGGTCTGTACATTGTCTAAAGTCTTCAGCTTCTGTAAATATCTGAAGATAAAAGCTGAGTGATGCCAGATGGAAACACGGCCCCACAGCGTGGCTTTGAAAAACCACCAAATTCTCATCCTACCTTACTCCTCCTCAAAACAAAGCAAAGCTCTCCCAGTTGCAGGCTGTAGTAATGGTCTCTCATGTCATTTTGACAGTCTTGAAAGATGTCGTAGTTGTTCCTCTCCATCCATTTTGATGATATGGACTGTACAGCTGCCACAGGTCTGTTCCTTCAGTTGCCTCTTGGCTCTGCCCCAGATACTCTGTGTCCTGTGTCCTCCTGCCTGCTCCCCAAAGAGCCCAACGCCAGGTCCCCGGGAAACTCCTGCAGCCAGTGAAGAGGGTCACCACAAGGTCCTTTGTGCACCATGCAGGAATGCAAAGGTCAGGTTCTCAGCTTGGGTATTTCACAGCTCTGGAGTCCAACCCACCCTTATTCAAGGGATTAAAGATGGCTTGGTTTACGTCCTTGAGCTCTGGACTCTACTCCTTCCACCTCAGAAATCTAAAACCAGTGAAACCACAGAACAATAGATACTCACGATCAAAACCAGTCATATATTAAGGACTTTCTGGTCAGCAGATAGCAAACAGTACCAGGGCAGGATCTCATTATCCCAGTGGATAACTACAGGCAGGTTAACACCATCACATGAGACACAAGAGCTCTACTTTGCTGCTTGGAAAGGTAGTGCTTATAAACCAAGGGAGGAGATATTCCTTCTTGGTGCTTTTAATCAGGAGTACTGCACTTACAGTCTGGGTGCTTTGCTTAAAGAGACACAAATTAAAGAAACAAGGTACCTGGAACAGGCCCAGCAACGTCAAGGAATGATGATTTTCAGCAGAGGAGAGGAAGACTGAGCGGAGACATTAACATTTTACTAACAGACCAAAAAAAAAAAGCTTTAAAGACAACCAGGATGAAAAAATTTCCCATTAGCACCAAAGATAGAGCAAGCCATAATGAGCTTAAACTGCAGTTGTGAAAATTTAGGTTAAACAAGAGAAAAAAATTATAACCATTGCAATAGGCAGCTAAGGGAGGTTATGAAACCAGGAACCATGAACGTATTTAAAGCTAAATAAATATGCATAGATTAGAGATAATCTACTGCCACTCTGCTCCAATTTTACTGTCTTGCAATACACCGGATAAATAGGATTGAACCTCATAGATGAACTGAGGCCTTCTTACATAAAAATATCTATCCGTAGGCTCTATTAGTGGTTATTCCTGTGACTGTTTTCATGGAAATAACAAAGGCTTTATTGGCACTGGCTTCTCATCTGAAAGTTCACCTTCACAAGGCACACTTACTTGCACCTCCCAGAAAGCGGAACCTGCTAGGGACACCGATGGCGGTTTCAGAATCCAGAAATCCAGTTTGGCCCAGGACACCTCCAGCATGCTCCTCCTCCCAAGGCGGGCAGGAGCCCGCAGCCCCGTGTCGGCAGGGCCAGCTACGGCAGCAGAACGGACCAGGACCTGATCGGAAGGAGTTAGTGAGTGCAAACGCACCCACAAAAAGGAGCAGGCACTTTAGAAACAAGGAGTAAGGTGCCCCATTACCAAAGCACAGAGAGCAGGAGGTCCTGCTGCCTTCCACAATTGTCATCATTTTAAAATTTTGAGTGTTGCTGCGAGTAGTTACAGCTAAACCTGAAGACTGTAAGGGGCTTTTCCTACAGCATCTACTCTCTTCCAAGGCATCTAGAAATAGGCAAATCCCGAATCTGAGAGGACATACAAGAATTCATGTCGAACTTTGCATCAAAATTAATGTAAAAGGAACCACTCATTGCTAAGGTAATGTCATTGCACTCTTAACGACTTTGTCCCTTTTTTAATAGTTTTGACTTGTCAGACAGTGGGTCATTTGGTAAAAAGTAAGATCACTAAATCCAGCCTTGCCAAGGTTGAAAACAATTTGAACGTGGTGTTTTTGACGAGGCTGGTGATGTAGGATCAGGCCTTCTGCATCCCTTCCTACCACACTCCCTGACGTTCTGCCCCGTCTGGCTGCTCCGCATCCCCAGGAAACCATGTAATACCATTAGCACCTTTCACAAGCAAGAATCAGAAACATAAACAAAAAGGTGACGTTTTCAAAACCCTAGCTAAAAGCAAGAGCTTTAGTCTCACCGAGAGTCAACACAAAAATCATCTTATCACATGTAGAAAGATTTTAACCTCCCCTAGCGAGTTCTGTAGGTGCTAGAAAGTATTAGGGATCAAAGAGACAATTGTCTGTCCAGCTCTAAAGGTTTTGAGGTTAATTTTTGTTGAACCTTGCCATATGCTACAAAATACTTCCCCAAAGTTTGAATTATTTTTGCCCTGACAAACTCTTTTCCAGCTGGACAGTTGATAACTGAAACTCGCTGAGGATAATAGATGGGAAGGTGCATCTCAGTAGTTAATATCTCCTGAGGTTTGATCCCTGCCAACAAATGCATCTTAAAATGCAGCATGGTTCTAAGCAGGATTCAGGACTGTTTAAGCAAAGAAACAACTGAAGGGCGATGTAACAGCAGTGTTCAGCTACACGAAACACAACAGCTACAAGGAAGAGGATTATTGCTTCTCCAGGTCCAGAGCTCATCAGGTTAAGAAGCAACGAGCTTACGTTACAACAAGGGAGATTTAGGGTAGTGATTATAAAAAATAACTTTCTAATCAGGAAAATAGTAAACCACCAGAATGGATTGAGCAGAGGTGACTGTGGAGACGGCCTCCCTCAGCAGACTTTCTAAAGAAAAATTAACTAAATTTTTTTTATATATAGTTCAGGTCAAACTAGATCAGAACTTGGCATAGGAGAAAGGACTAGATAGTGTCTTTGGGTTCCTTTCCTAATACTAGCCATGCTTTTTTTAAAAGCAATTTTTGCTATCGAACACAAGGAAGGTCATTTATGACCCTTGCGTATCCATCATCAGACCCACAAAGAAACCAGTGAAGCAACAACCGACCCATGAGCAGAACAAGGCACTGTGTCAGCAACACACAAGCACAGCAGCCCAGCTTGGCCCGGCATACTCGAAGGAAACCTATCGCTTATACTGACCCGTGCTCCTTGACTTATCTTGTGGATTAAGGTGCACCTGTATAAGCTGTTCTTTTTGTGCTGGGTTCAAACAAGCAATTTATTGGCACAGCAACTAGCAATAATAAGGGAATTTATGGCACTGTCCTACTCATCCACGTTAGTGCATCTGTGATGATTTGTTCCCTACCTTGCATGCACTCCTTGCTCATCTTCATTGTGGACGTGGCTGATGGCGGGTCATTAAACGTGTTACTTTTTGACGCATGCTGCAGAGAGATTCCAAACAGCGGTGTTGCTCTAGGGAAATGAGTAGCCTGTTTGCTACATCCATCTTCCCTGGAGACTGCTGCTCCAGCAAGGTTGGCAGACCTTCTTCAGGGTGATAATGCAATTATTGCAACTTTTCAAGGGGGTGGGGGAGGCAAAGCTAGCCCTAGCTTTGTCAGTCCCTAGTCATCACATCCCTCATCTCATGTCCTTCTGCCTCCCTGCTGCTGTTGGCATTGCCACCTTCCCTCATCCAGCTCATGACCCTCAGCAGGCTCCATACACACCCTTGGCAATCGCCATTAGTGAAGTACGCTAAAAAGCCAGCAGGATAAAAGCCCGTCATCGGCACTTAGGACTAAGTGTGATAAGTAAAGAGGAAGCTTTACTAGCGCGTAGGAAGCCAGTATTATGGGACTGCAGCCAGTCCGAGAAAGGTGTTTTGGATGTTTCACTTCTCTACATCTGTGGCTTCTACTGTCTCCTGGCGAAAGGAGGTGGGGAAGGCTTGAAAGCAACACCAAGCAGAGCAATTGGTGGTATGGCCCTTGGGAACAGTTATTCTCCCCTGTATTTAGCAGAGCCAAAAATCTCTGCTGTAAGCGTGTGCAGTAGTAACTTCCCCCAGGGCCGGTCCTGCTCTTGGGAAAGTGTAGTGCCTCGGCTGGGAGCACGTTGGAGCCCTTTGGGGATTTGGAAGGAGGCAGAATGCTGTATGATGAATGTGTGAAGAGACAGTAAAAATGAAGAGAGGTTTTTACTGCATAGTAAGGTACCCAAGTGCTTCAGAGCTGATTAGTATGCATGTGTGAGTAGCACCAGGTCTATTATCTGAGGGTAAATGGGGCCAGCACAAGTTCAGTGCAGTGATTAAATCTCTTTTTGGATCTAGCCCAAAATATGTATAGGACAAATCAATTTTCCCCATTTCAAAGCATTAATTTTCCATTCAGCTGTTAAAAGAATTTTTATGAAGGATGATATAGATGGAAGAAACGGAGTTCTTTCCCAACACACCATTTATTTTCTTTGATTTATGATTTGCCATCTCTATATGTATAAACCCCATCTTATCTAGTGGGAAATGGGGACCATATTTTTCCGTCTCTCCTCTCTTCTGCAAATTCACTATTCTTTCGAAGTAATGTAACTGATAAAACTCTAATTCCCCAAGATTTCTATCAAATTATTTTTTTTAACTTAAGAACTTGAGATTAAGTTTCAGACCTGCCTACAGACTTTTATACATCATATTCCTGATAAGTGAGAGGCTGTTTAGTATTGTGAAACCAACTGGATTTTCATTTTTAATATTACATCCATATATAATGGAATTAAACCTTGAAGCAATCAGTGAATTTGTTTAGAACTGAACACTGGAAAAGTAGATGGTTTTCTAGATACTCCTTTCACCTCTGACATTGCCAGATTTTTAGTCTCATTAATGCTGCTTAGAAAAAGCAGAATAACAACTGATAGCTAGAAATAAAAGCCAGAAAACTTCAAATTAGAAAGAGGGCAAAACTTCACAAACATTTTTGCTAAAGGTGACTACCAGTTAGTAGCAAAATCATTAAAACAAATAATTTCCAAACAGTCCTGGATGCTTCTGAGGGAGGTGAAAGTTAGCTAAATATACATTATTTAGCTCTGCTCAGACATCTACTAGACAAAATTTTGCTCCACGTTACTCAGGATATCAGATTAGGTGAAAAAAACTGTAAGGCCAGAACATTTTTATTGAAATTTGCAGATCACAGCTATTTTCATTTTTTAAAAAAAAGGAAAATTCAGCAACCAGAAACTAGATCTGGGGGCTGCATTGGAGCGCCTGGTGGGATGTGTGTATAAGTCATACATATATAATTGCTGTTTCTATTATCTATCCCTTCATCTGAAAAGAAACTTGCTTCTCAAATACCTGCACGTGCATTTGCTGTTCCTGCTTTTTTCTGTGACTTTATTCTCTCTCTAGCTTTGCTCTGCTCCAGTTCTGACCATATCTGTCACGTCTAAATGAAATGCAACTTCTGTTTATTGTTGCAATTGTCATCTGCTGGGACAGTTCCAGCAGGAGCGTGGATATTCAATTAGCCCCTTGGGTATTCAGTTATGTTCTCTTTCCTGCCGTCTTCAAATGCCGTACAACGAGCTGCCCAGGAAATGCCAGCGCTCGTAGGAAATACACTTTTTTAAAAATATGAATCTTTACAGATTTGGAATTAATAGTTCATGAACAAGAAGTAACAGGATTAGCACAAAGCTTCCTGTAATTGAACCAATAAGAATTATAGATCACTCCGTTACACAGCTAAAAGATTATCCTCTCCTACGCATTTACAAAGGGCTGTATTTGCTACTTGTCTCTGGGCATTAAGATCCTCAGCCTTCTACATTTCGACATGAAGAGGAACATCCTTGTTGATACACTCTGATAGTTTTCTATTAATCACTCCTAATGGATACAATTTTAGTATTGATTTCACCATTCATTTAAACGGGACCAAAAATTCGTACGACCGGGCTAATCCCCTGAACTGTTAAGCTGTCAGAGAGAAGGTAATGCTAAATGCTTTCCTTCTCTGGATACAATTCTAAACTAGGGAAAACTAGGTTTTAAATGTTGGGGTTTTTTTTTCCTTTGGAAGAAGGAGCGTTTTGTCAAAAAATAACTTACTTTGAGTGGGAAAAAAATCAAAAGGTGAAGACTACTGCAAGGAAAAACTGAAATGACATTTTCCAGATTTCATTCTGGATTTCCCTATCTTGCTTTGATTCTCATTGTCTTACCTTTTAAAATTGCGTTATGTAAGTAGCCATGTATAATAAACTACTGATAAATCAAAACGGCAGTGGGATGTGCTTTAGCTAATATCTTGGACCTGTGTAGGTACAAAAGAGACTCATCTGCCTAAATACCAGCAACGCACAGTGAAACATATGTTAATTTCTCTGCTCCTTTTCCAGAAACATAGTTTAAGGGTTGGTGTTTGCCACACATCAGTCCGATCGTTCAATTACCTTTAAAATTGTGAAGGCTGCTACTTCGCACTGACTGAAGTCTCTCTTTCTACATCAAAGCCTCCCATTTGTATTATAACTGAAAAATTCTGCTCCTGCCCAACACAATGTTTTTGAACCATTCATCAAGTACCTTTGATTACAAAATGAAGGCAGCATTTTGGTCCTCCAAGGATATGAAAAACTTTATGCTCTGTTACATCCATACCAAACTCACTCCTGTAAGAAATTCCATATGTATCACACTCATCTCTAGTGGCTCAGACATTTGAGACATACAGAAACATTCTTCTTACCTTTTCAGCTACGAAATCACCTATAACACGATCTGATTATAACACTTAAAATAACCTGGCATAGTCATAATGTTACCTCTGTTATAAGTCTAAAGAAAGTTTCAAAAACTACCAATAAATTTCTCGCAGTTCTGTGGTTTCTAATCACTGTTGCTTAATAACTTGCAGAAAACAGCATGGAAGACTTTTTTTTTTAGAGCAAAATAATTTGAAGTGATTATAGCACAATAATTTCACTGTAGCATTAAATGTACTTTCACACACTGAAAAGAATGATTCATCTGCTCTGTATTTTTTCTTTTAAGTAGTTTGTACTACCACTAAATTAGACCTAGAGCTTACAGCCATTTGCACTTACAACTGATCTTCCAAATCTGGGCTGTTGAAAGCAAGATTTATATGTGCAATAATTAGATATTTCTCTCTTCTCTCGCTTTAATTTGGTCTAGTAGACAACTCATATTCTTATGTTAGAGTAATTGAATCATTACTTCTATTTTAGAAGAAGCTGGTTCTTGGAAAGGAGCGCACTGATCACGAGGGTGGTGTGGTATCTAGGAGTTTATTTTTACTCACTAATTGAGCATCACAGTGCATCTCTGGCTTTACACCAAGGACGCATTAGCAACACATGGATCCCACCTACTGTTATTTCATCTGTACTTCACCATGCTTCCTCTTGACGGTTACTTCTCTTTGGCACCCTGGGCACCGTGACCAAGCAAGGTGCCAAAGCCACGCTGAAAATGCACAAACTCCCTTGTTAAAAATGAATCGGTCATGCAGGTCATACCACAGCTCAGTTTCAGCTATGGCCAAACAAATAATGACGTCGCCAGAAGAAAGCAATGTGGGAATACGTTGGCAATATGGAGTGTTGCACCAGAAAAGTGTGACAAGACGACTCCAGTGAGGTCCTTACAGATAGGGATAGAAGATGAGGGGAAAACAAACTCGGCACTCATATTTCTATTACAGTAAATTGCCTCCAGTTTGTAACAGAAAGAAGAAATTATTGCATTACCTGTTGAATAACATTAATAGAGAGAAGCCCTACTGTGTTATAATTGTCTTTTAGGAGCACAAAAAGTCAGAAAGAGTGATACCAAAGAGCATCAAATGTGCCTTTGGAGAGGGATGGGGGGGGGGGGGCTCTTGTTCCCACTGGGNGGGTGTACTTCTCAGAATGGGAAGCACTAAGGAGGTGGTGAAAGATCTCACCATGAAGAGAAAAGAAGGAAAAAAGGGTAGTACAAAATATTTAGAAAAACCAGCACAACCACTCTGTCATGGCTCTTTGACACTACACCATCCTCTCAAGCCCTGCTTTTGAACTAACCTAGGAATCTCTTTTTCTCTTTATTGTCACACCCATCTCCAAGGGATATACTAGAAAACTCATAAATAATAAAACCGACCCAGGTAAATAAGCAGTGCTCAGTACAAATCATTTTAGGTTTAGAACTGAGTTTCAGGACATATCTAGGTAGCGGAAAGAAGTACACCTTCTGTGACTCTTGTTTTAAAACTACAAGAATGTTAATATATTTAGTCAGAAGTAGATTTTTTTTTCCTAGTTTGGTTTTTTTTTTTTTAACTGAGAACAATATCACCAGACTATATTTCTATCCCCTGGCTCAGATCCCCCTTCACTTGCACTAGAAGCATCCTGGATTCCTTATGATTCATGCTAGCCCGCTCTGGCCTACATCTGTCTTGCTGCACTACAGCATGTGCACATTTTATGTTCCCAAAATACTCATCTCCCAGAGATGTGAAGAAGACATCTGAGGGTCAACTGTAATTTGCCACTGACTACCAGCCTTTTAATTTTGTTTTTAACTGTGAAATCACTAGTGGTTAATTCTTGACGAACTCACGCAAGCTTGCTCATGAAAACAAAGACAGATTGGCTGGAGGTTGTCTCCTGAATCAGCAGAACTGCCACACGGCTATAATCACCCCAACCAACAATTCAGCATTTCTTCAGTCCTGTATGTGTTCCCCTGACATGTAAATTCATGAAATGTTGCTGCTCTGCTCTCACTAAAGGAGAGTTTTGGAATTATACTTTCTAATTTCGAAAATTTCCTACTTCAATTAGAATGACTGCCGCAAAGATTAGATCTCGCGCTTGCAACCATCATTAACAAGAAAAGGAAATTGTAAGCCTTGTCATCCTACTGCCTGCTGTCATCTGCGGGGGATCAAAGCATGTGATCCTGGCTCAGGGTGGAAGCTGGAGGTTTCGCCATCTGATTATCTGGTCTTCTCTTGCAGGTCTGTTAAATGACCAGCTAATTAGAGCATAAAACAACGAAAAAGCTATAATGTGGGAGAAGGCAGAAAGGTAATAACAGGATGAAGAAAATATAGCAATGATATTACGTTAGACCTAGGGCATATGCAGCAGGAATAACATCGGCATGAGGGATTTCATGCTTTGTTGCATGGTATTATTTAAATATTTGACATGTTTCCCAAGTATGTTTTTTACTTGAAATGACAATTAATTTGCACCCATTTTTCCCACCTCCAAGTGTTTGCTTTTCATGACAGCAAAACACCTGTATTGCTCTAGGCCAAACTAATATGAATTACCAAAAGAATTGTAATTTACCCATTTAGACATTTGCTGTCAACTGTTTGACGGTTGAAAAAGTTTCCTCTTTTTGATTATCACAGTAGTCAGTTTTGCACAGCTGACTAATTGCTCCATAAATGGTGTGTTTTACATGAAGGTTCACACTGCACGGAAAGGAGAGAGCATCCAAGAGAGCCTGAGTAGCCAAAAGTAATAGCCAAATGCCCAGCATGGGGACAATTAAACGAGCCAAGTCAAAATGTGCCTTTTTGCTTCGTTGCTGACTCTATAGAGTCCCATACATACTAAAAGAGTATAAAATTGCTCATGCTGAAGCACAGTCTGCTTTCCACCCTATGATATTTGTCTATAGTAGTGCACCTGCAGTGGCTGCATGGCACAAACCAAATTGAAAAAGAAACCTGTTCATAGTTAACTGTCTACATTTTTACTTATTATCTTGATCAGGTTTTGAAGCCTAGGCTTAATCTGTGGAACAATGCTGCAACCTAAACATACCCATTACTGTTGACATGACATATGAAATCTGTAAGAATATTAGACTATCACCGTATTTAAAAAATGTAATAAGCTGTATGAAGAAGGAAGGAAATAACGACTTCATGAATAGATGTAATTAAAATGTAACCTTCTGTCAGGATAAAATCCAGACAATGACAGTTCATACTCTATTAAATCCGCACTTACTACTTGTACAAATGCCTTTGGAATACCACAAGCTGCTTTGCTGCCCACGTTTCAAGAAAGCTTTTGAAAAAGTAGAAGGCTGAGGAAAGCAATCTGGGAGTTGTTAAAGTATTGCAACACGTTCTGCAGCCAGTTTTGGGGAGCTTACATTTATATTTAGTGAGGCAGCAGGGGCACGACGTTCACAGGTCTGCAGATATTTCTGTGGGGGAAAGTATGTGCAAATATAGCTTTCTTCAACCGAGCAGGCAGGCACAAGAAGACCCAGTGACTTTTTACTTTATGAAGTCAGATGACTTCAGAGTAGAAATGAGGTGCACGGAATTATCACTGAAGTTATCACTGGAAATATTTCCAAGAGTGTCATGGTTTGGACCTGACTTGACACTGAAATGAATGACATATGTGCTATCCCACCTCTGCCTCCAAGGAGAGGGAAGAGAGAGAGAGGGAGAGAGAGAGAAAGAGTTACGAGTTTAGAAAGAAGAAAAATAACTGTCATGAAAATATTAATAAAGTAGAAAAAAAGAAAAATAATGTGGCTCTCATCTTAAAAATTAAACTTTTGAATATTTCTGTGCCATCAGAAACAGCAGCTTTCTGCTTTGGTTCACCTGCAGCTTATGAAAGTTCCCCTCTGTAACCATCCCTCTCTGGGTCACTTCTGTTCAGATAGCTGCAAAAGGACATGATTCCGGAGAGCACAGAGCAACCCCTTCTTGGCTGACAATCCCGGTAGCTGGCGAGGACTGCATGCTGCTAAGGTAAGTGTAACTCACCCGCCGGCCAGGTACCAACGACCTGGATAAGTGTAAACATCTGTGGTTTCTTGGGAAAGGATGATCATTGAGTTGCTTCTGGTTCTGTTTTGGTTTTTTTCCTTAGGGTTTTGTACCATCTCATGTCAGTAGTCCTCTTTTGTATCCTGTAGTTGCCAATATAGAATCATAGAATCACAGAATGGGTGAGGTTGGAAGGGACCTTTAAGATCATCAAGTCCAACCATTAACCCCCCCTGACAAAAACCCCTTCTAAACCCTGTCCCTCAGTCCCACATCGACCCTTTTCTG
>VXBO01009377.1:223083-237472 GCA_013400135.1 Rhinoptilus africanus
TTGAACCTCATGCCATTGGCCTCAGCCCATGGATCCAGCCTGTCCAGATCCCTCTGCAGAGCCAACCCCCCCTCCAGCAGATCAACACTCCCGCCTGGTTTAGTGTCATCTGCAAACTGACTGAGGGGGCATTCGATCCCCTCGTCCAGATCATTGATAAAGATATTGAAGAGAACCGGCCCCAGCACCGATCCCTGGGGGACACCACTTGTGACCGGACACCAACTGGATTTAACTCCATTCCCCACCACTCTCTGGGCACGGCCATCCAGCCAGTTCTTTACCCAGCGAAGAGTACCCCTGTCCAGGCCATGAGCAGCCAGTTTCTCCAGGAGAATGCTGTGGGAAACGGTGTCAAAGGCTTTGCAAAAATCCAGGTAGATGACATCCACAGCTTTTCCCTCATCCACTGAGTGGGTCACCTTATCCTAGAAGGAGATCAGGTTTGACAGGCATGACCTGCCTTTCATGAACCCACGCTGACTGGCTTAGTGACTGCTCACCGATACAACAGCTTTACTCCGTCATTTCACCTTGCCCATCTTGCATGGCTTTAGCCCATCTACGTCCTCACAACTCAAACCGCTTTTCTCAGTAAATATGACCACGGCCACACAGCCCTGCTGAACCGAACTGGGCCTTGGCTCACCACCAGCAAGACCTCTAGGGGAGAGCTTATGGTCCTGCTGGGAGACCATCTTATTACAGATGGCTGCTGGGGAGGCAGGGGGAGAGCTCTGCGGGCTGAAGGCCATTAGAGACCATGTTTCAGCAATGCATCAAAAGCAGGACCTCCCAGCATTCATTACAAGAGTTTCCCTGGTAGAGGTCTCAGACATTCCTAGTAGCTGGAAAGGCAAGGAACCATCCCAGCACAGGGTGTTGAGAACATTCAAGAGGTTAACACGCAAGTGTTAAAAAAAAAAAAATATCTGTAAAGTCAGTTATTGCTTGGCTAGGGAGCAAATCAAGGATTCAAGTAGGGTGTAAACTGTACCGCTGAGGGAAGGAGGGCACCGACCTGTTCCGTGAAGCCTGCTACAAAGAGCACGGCCTGTCAGCGAGGACATTTTAATTGATCTTTTTCCTGTAGCAGAGTTGCTGGGTCACCAGCAGAGCTGGAAGCACTGCTCACAGTATTTGCCCAAAACCTCCACCTCAGATGACACCACTAAAAACATTTGTCCTCTTATAATCACAGTTTCTGAAGACGAGGTGTGAAGGCCATTTCCATGACCCTGGAGTAATTACTTAGTGAAATTACCTACTGAGACTTTTCTGCACCTACTTTACAAGGTGGCAGTTTTGCACAGGAAAGCAGAGAAGCAGACTCCATAACTAGGTGATCAGCTTGCTTTCGGCTGCTGAGGTTTCACAGCCTGTTTCACACTGATGAAGGTGGCATGTAAACTGATCCGGAATTTCTATTCCAGCGCTGACCTTGTTCTTACAACGGCTTAGGCAAACCGAGCACATCATTTTCCTCCCTGGGTAATTATCTCTTTAGTAACACATTAGCAAGAGTCATCCTAATAAGGTTTGTGGGATTTAGTCAGAAGAATTGGGTCTTGTCCCTGGGAAAACTCTCAGTGAGGCAGTGTGGCTAAGGCCATGCCGTGGTTCCCCATGCTGCACTTAGACACCTCTCCGGGACCGGAGAGAACATTTCCTGGTGAAGAAACAGCTGGGGATATAAGCATCCATATGAAGCCTGTCTTCCATCACCTGTCTGACACCCGGAGATCACTCGCCCTCGCCCAGGGAATGGCGTGCAGAGGGTGCACAGGGGCACAACGAGCAGGGGTCGAGCACAGCCCTTCCCTTGGGGGCTGCCTAAAAACCCCATCCACCCCCGGGGGGGCTGTGGGCTCCGGTGCGTGGGTGGGAGGGGGAACGATCCTGACTCTCTTCATCCCTCCTAATGCAGGATCACAGAATCACAGAATGGGTGAGGTTGGGAGGGACCTTTAAGATCATCAAGTCCAACCATTAACCCCCCCTGACAAAAACCCCTTCTAAACCCTGTCCCTCAGTCCCACATCGACCCTTTTCTGAAACACCTCCAGGGATGNCCCTTTCTGCCAGGCAGCTTTCCAGCCATTTCACCCCATGCCTAAGCCTGATGCGACCACTGCCTTCCCCTTCTTGTGATACTCCTCATGTGATTTTTCTCCCACAGATGCTTCCGCTCCCTCAAAAGACTATGCAGACCTTTCCTGTTCTTGCTCTTTGATCATGTCAGATATTGTCAGTGCTCAGGTCAGCACTTTTTGTACTTTTCTGTTAGTAGGCACAAAAGGAAAACAATATAGATGATGCGTCAGATGAAGACAGAGCCAGAGTCCCATTACTTTCATGTGTGGAGGAGGTGACCTCTAAAAGAAATACATTAAAATCAGCCAACTCTTTTCAAGACCCCTTAAAATATTTATTTCTCTATTACAGGGAGAGTAAGGTGCCCAAGTTCTTAATTTGTCTCAAAAATGGCTTAGATTGATATAGTATAGTTGATTTATAGATTAATACACCGTAGCTGACTTAAAGTTCTGGTGATAGAGCATTTAGAAGATTTTCTTTTATTTTTTTTTTTTAGTAAGCATCCCTCCCAAGTTCGTCCTATCACTACAATCATAAAAAGTAAAAAATTCTGTCAGCCTCTGTAGTTAATCTACAGTCCTGTATTTTGTACACAGGCCTAGCCTTATTAGATTTCTGATTTAATTGCAATATATTAGGTTAATCTGTTTTTTAGTATTACCTTATAATACATACATCCAGGATTTACAGCCTCAACTTCTATCACTTGAGCATTCAGAAATCCCCAGAGAGGACAGAAATCTACCTGTTCTGCTATTTACAGCTACAGGGGAGAAACCCAAGAGCTATCAAGTTACTTGCTGACAGTCCCATTTCTCCGCAGATTTCTGAGTTAGAAAACCCTCATGCTTTACCAGATCAAAGATCACCTCTGTGCAGGGAGCGCAGGAGCAGGCAGGAAGATTGGGGCTGGCTGGCCCCCCTTGCCCACAGCGGGATGTGCTGGAGCAGGCAGGCGGAGAGCGCGGGCTGTCCTCACCAGCGCTGGGAGAGGCGATGATCCCAACGCCCTGCAGAACAAATTCTGGGGCTCGAAAATGTTGCTTCAAATGGCTACCATAATTATTTCATTGTAAGAAACGGAATTCAGACTCCACATGTCCCAGCAAAACACGGCCAGTAGAGGTGGTCTAGGTCTACTGGTGGGAAATCCTGTATGCCAACAACCCATATTCCAGGGGACTATCTTACTTTACTTCAGACATCTTTCCAAACAGCGCACAATGAAAAGAGAAACTATTCAAGCACCTGTGCAGGAGACTATCTCCATATACAAGATTAAATGCATGTGTCAGCTTATTCTGGAAGGGAAACCTATAAAAACTCCTCTCCATCTTAGGTGGGTCTTGAGACATAAAAAAAGCAGAGAGGAATGAGAAAGGGGGGAAAAAAAGAAAAGGCGTGAAAGGGAAGACTCCAGGGAGCTGTAAAAATTTATTGTGTTGTATATTGTCTCTCGGCTACAGAACAGAGCATGGGAAGGTATGGCATCTAGACACTAAGAACCAGGTGCTTCGCTCATCCTGCCAGCAATGCCTTCAAAACAATAACAGCTTTCCTTTCTGAATTCTTTCTACAGCCTCAAAGAGCCCTGCAGCCCCCCAAAATACAGCATAGGGGGGGTTCCACCGGGCCACCAGCCTTTCTGGAAGCAGCACCTTCTCCCCCAGAGGTGCTAGTGCATATAAAGGCACGATTTTTCCAAGCAGGGGGTGCCTGCAGGAGAAGAGCTCACAGAGGACTTTGTTTGGGGGCCAGAGAGCTGGCGGGGGCATGTGTGCAGGCAGCCACAACAAGCAGGAGCGGGTCTGGGGGTGGTTTCAGGCTGCCCTCCACAGCTGGATGAACACTCAGTTTTTCCTAATCCAGCTCAGTTTGCTGCCAAGTCGCGGCTAACATGGTGCTGGGTGGCACCATCACCTTGCCATGACCAAACGGAATGGCCCAGGGCTCAGCGCTGGGATGAGGGGAAGGGACTGTGCTGATTCAGATCGCCCCTCTGCCTCCACCCTCAGGAAGGACAACTCTTCTCTGCCGAGATGTTATGCTTATGACACACGTGCAACACGAGGATGGCACCGACCACCTTCAAGTTCACAGAAAGCCAACAAAACAGTCCTGGGACCCCCAATTGCTCTTCTCTTCACGAGGCTGCTCTATACCCACTTTCACGTATTCAGAACCACCTTTTTCGAGGGGAGAGCAGAATAAATGCTGCAGAAAGTTATTGCTGCGTGGATTCTGCTGCACCGCTCCTACGAGAGAGAAGGTTTCAGTCTCAGCAGAATAACCTTGCGACAGCCTACAGTAACCAAAAGCAAGTTGAACATGGGGATAGCTTTGATTTCACTAGGCTGAACTGAGGTTACACCAAAATAAACTCTTTTGCTGCTGTTCTCTGCACTTCTGCCAGCCCAACATAACCAAGGCAGAAACCACAAAGGCTTAATTGCCCTTTTGAAGACCGAAACCCCGACACTCACACGTCTGCCGTTTAAGGACTCTTTCAGAGCAGAGGCAGGTTGCTCCAACTCACTTCTTTCCAGTCCTGCCACAGTCCCGTGTAAGGTGCTTCTTGCTGGTGTTGGCCAAACGCTCCCCGGAAAGCTGTGCTCTCCCACTCGGCGTGGGAGCAGGGCTCTGGCGAGGGTACCGGCGGCCGGCACTCCACCAGAGCCACAAAAGGGCTCGCCAGCTATCAACGACGTCGGGGGGGGGGTTTCCACCAAGTCCAGGTCTGTGCTCTAAACAGCTGAGCCAAAAAATGACCTGGCTGAGCAGAACCGCCGAGTTTGGATTCAGACCAGCAAAACGCATCCCGTCTGCAACATGGGAGGGCAGTGTTTCCTTGGAGCATCGCCGTGGGGGAATCAAACTGCCGGGAACTCAGAGGTGAGGAGATGTGGAGATATTTGATTTTTATGATAAGAAACAATTGACTTTATTAAAGGTGGCAGCTAATTTCGGAACTGTAAGGAGGCAAATCGCAGTTCTGGTGACAAAATAAATCGTTCCAGTACTACCCACAGCTGAAGAGTCCTGACATGCTGCAAATGGATGTTATGAACAGGAGAACTAGATTGGGATATGTAAAACATAAATACCGTGACCTCCCAAAAAATCCACAGGCAAGTAAAATAGAACTGAAAAAAGTAATCCATGCTGAAAAGCCTTCAATATGGGAAAATAAAACAAAAATCAGCAGTAGTAAAACAGAAATCGGCAGTAGTAAAACAAAAATCAGCAGTAGTAAACCAAAAGCATTCTAAAAGTGAAGTGAGAGGAACAATGGCACCAGATGCTTTGGGACAGGCATACCACCAGAAATGCCCACGGATCTGCAAACCAGACGTGGTGGAAGCATTGCAGAAGGCAAGCTATTAGTGTCAGAAACCATAGGATCTCCGGTTTCTAGTGCAAATCTGGATTGTGCTGGTGCATTGGTGGCCTCCTGTGCGTCTGTGAACCCGTGGACCTTCCCAGCAGCGGCTGCGCGTAGACACGGAGGGTGACTGCAGCGGCAGCCTGCAAGGAGGGCTAATCTAAAGCTATCGCTACCAGATGGGGCTTCTGGAGAGCTGCTGTGAACCCAACGGGAGGCTCCGTCCAGCTCAGATCCCAGCAAGCAGCCGCCCACCCTCTTAAACCTCCCGGGAGAGGCTGCCAACACCCTGAGGTTTCAGCCTGGGCAGCAAAGCCAAGGACTGGCTGTGGTCCTGCCAAGGCAGTCCGGCGGTCGGAGCAGTGCACAGCCTCGGCTTTTCTGCTGCCTTCCGACCAGCACTCCAGGGCTGCTGTTCTGGCATTTTCACAGAAGAGAGGGAAAAAAAATTCTTTCAAAACACAAGCCTCACCTGAAGCGGATAAAAAAAAAAAAAAAAAAGGAAGAAAACAGTAAGCCAAAAATGAAAGAGACAGTATCTACATTAAAAAAAAATAAACTGCAAAATGTCAGACTAAATCAAAGATAGATCGAGATCGATCATCTTGGCTCCACAGGAGTGTGACTTGAAGAGAGAAAACGAGTGCAGGGAGTTTTCAGCTTCTCCTTCACTTCCTTCAAAGTTAGTTAAAATCAAGCAAAAAAAAATTCACTTCCACTTATTTTCCCCTGAGCTCCTCATGAGAATAGAACGTTCTGCTACTCATTTTACCCTGTTTTGCAAAAAAAATATTTCAGAAGCACTGAAATTTATGTGTTGTTTTCAACGCTTCGGCATTTCCAAGCCAATCCCCAAGAAATAATCTCCATCACATCTGGATCTCTCCTTTTGGGCCAGCCCCAAGCTTCAGACTCTGACTGAAACCGAGAGCCTGATCTGAGATCCCAGCAAGCCATAGAGGGGGAAGTGGGAAAACACTAAGGATGGGTCCCTGCATTATTACTTTCTTCCCGCTGGGATACCTTTAAACTTCTGCCTGAAGGCTTCCCCTCCTGAGATTTCCAATCTGTTTTTCATGAAAAAAAATAATGCCACTAGTTGGCCAAAAAACACTCTTTACTCCAAATCCAGATAGCATGCTCATCCACTGCTCTTACTTCATAAATTTCACTAAGACTCTTCTCCTCTTAGTCTAGCACACATCTGCCCCAGATAGAACCGGATTTACCAGCGGTGTTTTCCCTCTTAGACTTTTCCCCATGTCCTTTCCCAGAGGATAGTGCTCTAACTATAGTTTCCATGCCTGCCAATACATGGATCGTAGGAGCTGCTTCCTGGCTGCTACTCTGAGTGTGAAGAGCACGGCCGCTCTAGGAAACCCACCATATCCTCACCGTTAAAATAGTCTATGAGTTGTAGTAACAGCCACGCGCTCCCAGAGATTGACCTCCATCTATCAGGACGCATTAGATGAATGCCCATGCAATCCTTGCATATCTAATTGCTCTGTGGAGGTCATCTTAATTGCTGCAGAAAGAGCCTCTCTCTTGTGACAGTTCCTTTTTTAATGACTTGTTTACACACTGGAGTCAGTGACTAATGTGCATTTTGCAAACAGCTTTATGTCATAAAATACTTCTGCCATTTATGTCATAAAATACTTCTGCCCTAGAAGCCCCTTGGCGGGGCGGAGGAGATTTAAAAGCTGCTAAAATCTCCTGTTCACTGGCACAGGTAAGGCAGGGAGACGTGGATCAGCTCCGCACTGCCCCAGTTCAGACTAGGCACGTAGGGCGCTGTGTTTCATGCCCCCTCTTGCTGTCCACACGTCTGTCTGAGGGAGGCACAGGGAGCGCTTCCCCCTCACAGGGGTAGATCTTTTCACCTTGCCTCAGTTTCCCCTGGGGCTACCACCAGGCTGATGTGCCTGGGCAGGCAAAAGGGCTGCGCTTGCTGCGGTGCACCCAGGACTTAGGAAGGCGCCTTTCCGTATTTCGTCAGCTCTAACAGCGCTATCGAGATGCCTGCCGTATATACCATAGACTGTAGTAGCCACGGGGTTTTAATTTGAGGTACAAGGTATAATCACGCAGTTGGACACAGTATGTATGACTGCACTACCTCATCTGCTCTCAAACTCCCAGCACTACCTTACCGTGGTTTAGGTCCGTAAATAAAAAGCCCACAGGCTGTGAGAACCCCTTGTTTTGGGGGCTGGGTTTCAGGCCCTCGTAACTGATATTGTGGCACTCCACATCGTATCATGGGGATGTCAAAAGTCTGGCTTGGAAACTAAAAATAAGAAAACCCCAAGCAACAAACCTGCTGCTCTTTCCTCCCACACAGACCCCAAACTACCTCACCTCATTTTATAAATGACCCAGTTGCCAAATCCAGATCCAGAAGAGTATGAGAGCTTTGCAGACGCTTCTGGTTCACTTTTCTCTACCATAACTACCAGCAACAATTTTCTTCACATTTTCAAAGCAGAAACTACAGGCATTATCCATTTCCAAAACCTTCCTGCAACAGACAGAACCAGGGACTACACCTACACCAATAAATCACGCCCAGTGATTTCCTTGGGCCCTGTTCCATTCTTACCCACATCCATAATCAATAAACTCCTGTCCAAACCAAGAGACTGGCATACAAAGTGATTTTGGAAATGGTGCCTGGATTGTCCTAATTCCTAAACTGTGCCTGGCAAACATTTGGGAGACCCCCCAGCCGGCAAAGGCGCGGGATCATGCTGGCAGCTTACTAGTATAAATGATTGTGTTCCTGCGCCTGGGAGCCAGCCCAGGCACCAGGGAGTTGACTAGCAGAGATGCAGCCATAAAGTCTCCGGCAATGACAAGTAGCGGATCATAACTCCTCTTCATGTCTCCAGCATGGGAGGCCACTGAGGACACCAGGAGCCACCCTGTTACACTACGTTTAGACCCACCTCCCCCTGCTGAAATGAATGCTCTTACTCTGGCATTTACTACTACAATCAAGTCACCAAATAGCCTTGCATGTGTTTAGGCAGAAAGCTTTTTGCGTGGACCTCGAAGTGTTGTACAAACTCCCCCCCAGTATTCAGATGCCAGCCAGTGTCCATAGCTGTGGATCACGGTTACATTAATCAGCTACAGGGGATCTGCCCTCCTAGACCCCTGCGTTTGCTGATATACCAAGCTCTTGCAGAATAATAGGAGAGGTCTCTAAGGGATATTTACTTCTATCAGTAAAACAAAACAAAAAAAAACCCCACCCCCAAAAGCAAGCTGTATTTTTTGTGATTTCGGAAGGATCAATTTTTGCAAGTGGAAGAGCCTGTCCAAGAGCAGCATCGCTCTTAGAAAGAGTAACGCAGGCAGCTGCTGAAAACCAGGTCCCAGCAATGCCTCAGGCTGAATTTGGAAACCGCCTAGAGTTTAGCTAAACCACCCCTGCATCCTTTGGAAAATTCAGACCTTAATCTTTTGTTGTGGTAACAAAAAAGTGAAGGTTAGGTATTTAGCACTGAGATTCTCACATCTGAAAAAGGACATGTCGAGAGAGTATCAGTAACTTTAAACTCTAAACTCTGCTAATGATTTCTATTTCATATGTGCTTCTCCAACACTGCCAGGATAGCATTTGAGTCCAGTTTTATCTTCCTCTGGAAGTCTTCTTTGAAGGGGTAAATGTACACCAACCCTTTACAAACAATATTTGAGCCTGACAGTGATAACAAAGGCTTACAGGGATGCTGAAAATTCCCAACAATTTTAACAGAAACGTAATTACTAGCACGATTGTTCAATATATATTTCTGGGCAGTTTCATTTCTGCTCTTTTCAAATCAAACTGAAGTAAAGTTTCTAATTCTTTTACCTTCAGCTTTTTGGTGTACTGCACTTGAACTCAGCTTACATTCTTATTAATCCTGTGTAATTTTTTCAGAAATCCTACTACTCTTCTCTTTAAATCCAAACCATCTGTCCACAAGTTTCTTTAACACAGAAGTGAACTTTTCCCTTTACTCATCAGATTTATATGGTTCCCACTCAGTCTGAAATCAGAAAAGTCTGGTTCATATTCTGTTTCACTAATTGTATGGCAAAAGGCTTATGAACTATTGAAAATGGACTAAAATATGAACACATTCCTTCTAATTGCATTATATCTTGAGACAGACGTTGACAATCATGTTTCTCAATGAGAGGCAGAAGGGAAGAAGAAAACATCGTTCTGGCAAGTTACGAAATAGTAAAAACCCTGCTCTCTAAGCAAGCTGCAAAAAGAGATCCACCTTTTCCTCCAGAAGCTTTGTTTGCTGAAACTTTTAGCTCTAACTGGACTCAGACTCAGCATTTTCAACACAGAGACACCTCTGGGAATGTACACAAAAGGCATCTTGGGGACAGGAGTCAAGTGAGAGCCTTGAAAATCCAGTCCTTTCAACGCAGAAGTGATACGGAGGCACAATGTAGTTGGGCCCGTATTCATCCATTAGTACGGCTAAATGCAGACATTAGTAAGGCACATCCACACATAGATAGCAGGGTAATTTGATAATATTAAATAAATAAATTAAAATTTTTAAAAGGATAGAAAGAAAAACAAAAAGAAGACTGAAATAGTGGCCTCAACTCATTGGAATTATGACAACAACGATTGGCCTGAGTTCTGGAAACGGTCAGATGGTGGTTACTGTCAATATGACCATACGAGCAGGGAAGAAGGTCCGAAATTTGATTTACAATTGCTAAAAGATGAAAATACTCAGTTTGCAGTGAGCAACAATAATTGCAGTTGGAAACGAAGGTCCCAGAACTGCCTGTGCCCACCCCCTCCTTTTAACACATACGACTGAACTTGTAAAGACGGGTGGAACATTTTTTGGATAAATAAGACTACCATAAATGTAGGTGAATGGAACTCCACAGGTTTAAATATAACATACATTGATTTTTGCAACAGCACCCAACTTCGGACCTACGAACCCGAAGGTTTAGATCCAGCTAGAAATAACTCCCCTTATGGATGGCACAGTGTAGGGAATTTCTATGGAGCCAACATGACAGCGACATACTGGCCCTGTAAATGACCTCATGGATGTTGGTGGCTGTGTGGAGATGGTATTAGTAGAAAGCAGCTTCCTACAGGATGGAAGGGAACGTGCACCACAGGGTACTTAACTTCGCAAAATAAATTGTATAATCAGTCACAAATTCCCCGAGGAATACGGAGATGCCTGCTAAGAAAAATAAAACCAAAAAGACAAAAAGAACCAGAGATCTCGAGATCTTGCCCAAAGTGTTTCCATACGGCCAGAGCATTGCTGATGCAGCATCGACACAAGGCTCTTGCTGTGTGGAGTGGGCCAGGGACAGGGAAACTGCCCAAGCAATTGCCATCAGTTGCTAGTTACTCAGTAATGCAACAGCTGAGAGAGAAATTATTATCTGGCTTGAACGTGAACGAAGCAAAGAGTATTTTAGGGCAGAAAATCAGCTAGTTGAGACAAAAAAACGGATCCAAAAGTCAACCAGCTTTAGTTACCGTACTCACAGAACTCCCTTTTATTTATATCCCCTCTGACAGCTCTTTGCAGTCCAGATATCTTCTCAAACTTTGCCTACTAATGACATCTATGCTGCTACCAATTTTATGCTGGAGATGATTGTTTATTTAACATCCTCCATAAACTTCACCTTCACTAACCCCCAGACACTGCCCTGTTGGCTCCAGAGACTATGAATTACTTCTCCTTCTTGGAGTCTACAGTATGATCGGATGATGCCCTTTTACCTGAGGGCTTCACATGTTACTTTAGCTGGACGGTGATCAAAATCATGAGGCTTTTCTTGAGGTGCACAAGAGAAAAGGAAGAGATCTGCCCTACTTCTTTTCAGGTGCCCAGCCTGCATCCTTGCCCACTGAAGTTTTCAAGTGTATTATGACATATATGATACCTACCTGCACACAGAGAACACTCCTGTGGCCAGGAAATCCCATCTCCCATGGGATCCTTCTTTTTCTTGACCCTTTCCAGCTCTTATGGACCTGCAGTCTCTTTGCTGGAGCTGTAGCAGTAGCACCAGTGAGAGTTAGTAACAGCCCCTAATAGCAGACACAAGAGAGAGATCAATCTTTTGAAGCCTAACAGTGTTATAAAAATATTACTGGTTCAACAAGGCCGGACTCAAACACACACGCTGAGACTGATGGGTCTTATCCAAGGTTGCTTCCCAAACTATCCTTGTGTATATAGCATCTACTTGAAATGCTAAGAGCACTGGCCCTGAAATGGGGGGAACAGCAAAGAAAGGTCTCTGGCTTGGTGAAGGCAGCACTGTAAATCCCGTGCTCATCACCTGCTATTAAAGTACTTTGCATGGATACTTCCGGACTTCATACTGCAAACCTTGTGCCACGCTGTGCTCTGCACAGCCTGCTCCGATCACACCCCGTGTAATCCCACTGGTCCCACCACACCCTTGGCCTCCCATCCCTCCCTGGGACTGCGGCAAAGCATTTGCACAGCTACACGGTGAGCATAGCTCAGGGCTGGGATATACCCTTGCTTTTCTTTGTGCAGTTTGTGGCACTCTTCCCGCTTCCCTGGTAAGTCCAGAGAAGAAAAACTCCCTGCTCATAAAAGGGAATTTTGATGCCCTGTCTGTATTACGTTACTGCTGTGCCTTGTATTGCAGCATGGAGGGGCACTGATGGGACCTGTAAACAACTCCCTGGATTTTGATGTGATTCCCAGAGCAGCTGGGCATCAGGCAACTGTGCAGCTCTGCCAGTGAGGGCACCTGTGTCAGATACATCGCTTTGGGGATGTCCTAGCAAAGGGGACACACCAATCCAGGGACATCACTTGTACTACCAAATAATAACGATTTTTATTTACAAGGCTTCCTTCTGCCACTTCGCATAGAGTATTGTAGATCAGCTATCCAGCCCTGTTCAACGGGTTCGCGACGCTGTCAGTAAATAATGGAGATGGCCAGCCTGTGCCAGGCATTTGTGGAAAAGGTTGCATAATATTTGTTTCCCCTTTCTAAATACATCTGTTCTGAGCTCTGCCTGGTGCCAGGCGGGTTTGCAGAATACAGCTCAGGGGATCTATGAACCCAGAATTGCACGCGCTTTTATAAATATTAAGTTTCATAACAGGCTTATGCTGTGGATAATACCCATCTGGGTTGGAGAGCAGTATTTGTTAGAAGTGCGCCACTGGCATCATCTACAAAAGCACCCTTTTAACAGTATTGGGTTTCGGTACTCCTCTTTCTCTCCCCACTGCATGGTACACTGGTGTACGTGGCTCATATCCCTGACTTATCCAGGTCTGCTGATATTCAAAGTTACAGAGGGCTAAGATAAAGTGGAGCAACCCACAGTGCAGCATAGACAGAAGGCAGCGGTAAATATTGCTTTTCTCTTTTATGACCATTCCTTGCGTGACTTATAGGGAGGCATTGATTCGAAATTATTTTGGAGATTCTGCAATGAGGCATACAAACGCAGAAGAGCTCCGCAAAGCCGTCAAGCATCAGTACTTCTGTGCCTCAGTGTCTGGTTTGCCCATTTGCGAGAAAGATGTGCAAGAGGCAAGGGATGGAGATCAGACGCCAGGGGTTGAGAATGCCAGGCCTCCAGCAGCAGCCGCCGCTTTCCCACCCTCACACTGCCAAGAGGACGGAAGAAAAAGAGCAGTTTAACACAAAGGCGCCTGGAGCAACACACGGCAGGGTTTCTCAGGAGGGAAACTGCTGGCTGAGGCTGTTCCCACTGTGTTCAGAGAGGCAGGACTTCAGGTGCATCCTTTGAAAATAAGGAGGGTGACACTAAGAAAACAAAATCTGTCCATGTTGTCATGATTTTGTCCTCTTTGTGTTTACTGATTGCAGCAAAAAGGAGAGAATCTATCTGTTTCCTAAGGAAGCTCTATCCCAGGAAAGACCAAGTGAGGACTGGCTGCTGTGGGGCAGGGGAGTACCGACTTGCCAACTCGTTACACACAGTACCCACTCTCACCCTACGCACACCCGATGTGATGGGGCTCTGTTTCCAAAAGGCAGGGACCAAAGTCTGTCCAGCACATCCATCAAAAGTTCAGAACAATAGTTCTCGGTATGCTAGGCCTTGGGTACTCAGAAGAGCATCACAAATAGAGAGCACAGACAAACAGAATGTCTTTGTCTTTAATTACAAAGGTCCTAACATGCCACTGAGGAGCTTTCCTACCCCAAAATGTTTCACAGTGTGACATATGGCCCTTGTCTTGGGAAAAGCAATAGTCTCTTATCAATAGCGGAGGAGTGCCTAGAATACCAGCAGAGTGACATTAGAAAAGATACTATCCTAAGAAGACACCAAAACCCAAGTAAAGAAGATGAAGCTAAGGTGTGACCCCCCCCAGCGAAATGAACCTCGCTACAAATGCTGAGGTGCAGCTGCCAGAGGAGCTCACAAGGATGCACCCTCCCCTGCTCCCACAGCCACAGCTGTAGGCTTTTGGGGGGCTACATCGGGAATCTCCAAAGGCTCTGGGAACAGCATGCTGACAAGACAAATGGAGACAGCACCCTCAAGTGACTTTCCACTCCATGGTTTTTTATCTCTAGCATCACTTTGATAGCTTCAAAGTAGTCTACTGTAATGACCGTGATCAATAATACAATCTCTTCAGTTAAAGTCAGTTCAACCCAAGGTTAGCTATCTACTTCTGGGGCTGGTTCTCTTTAATATCTTTATCAAGGATCTGGACGAGGGGATCGAATGCCCCCTCAGTCAGTTTGCAGATGACACTAAACCAGGCGGGAGTGTGGATCTGCTGGAGGGGGGGTTGGCTCTGCAGAGGGATCTGGACAGGCTGGATCCATAGGCTGAGGCCAATGGCATGAGGTTCAACAAGGGCAAGT
>VXBO01009377.1:239956-297571 GCA_013400135.1 Rhinoptilus africanus
GCTCTGGCAGGGGGTGGGACTGGGGGATCTCCAGAGGGTCCCTTCCAATCCCTATGATTCTGTGATTCAGAACCTGCTTGTAGGTGGGTATCTGTAGAGGTACCTGTGAAGTGGATCATCTCCACACTCAGTGGATTACATCAAGCTAAGCTTATGCATTTACTCCAGCTTTTTCTTCCTCCCTCCCCAAGAAGTATTCAAAATTACTAATATAAATGTCTGAGGAAATGTACAGAAAACTCTATCTGAAAGAATTACATTCAAAGCACAGTAAATCATGAGGCTGAGCATTTCAAAACTAGAAATGCAAGAATTAAGTTTGTCTGTGCAACATTCAGCTCCCAGCTCCTTCCGTTTCCCTTGTGCGCCTGCACTGTGAGTTACATCTTTTAATTTTTTTTCTGAACAGGAATCTCTTCTTTGTACGCTGAATAAATAGTTATTCATACCTCTTTTTTATTCAGCGCAGTTGCCCTGAGCTGTCTAGAGTTCATACTATCAAAATATGCACCGATGAAAAAGTATTTGCTTTCTCCAGGCTTCTTTTGTGGCATTTTCCCTACAGCATCTGCCTCTGTCTGACAAATATCTTTAACGCAGAGCGGCACTTTTCGTAATGCCTGTAAGGGATCCGAGTGGAAACAACTGGGGAGCTGAGACAACACGAAGCCTGTGACCAGAATTGGGGGAGCGGGCAGGGAGCACCGCAGCCGGCAGGACCCAGAAGGGGGGGCAGAAGGCTGGAGACCAGAAGGAAGTGAGGGGAGCAAGTGGTAGGAGATGAAATGGAGGAGAAGGCGGCAAAATATAGCGTACTCCAAAAAACTGGGAAAGGTGAAAGGTCTGAGAGGGGTTGGCCAGAGCAGGCGGGAGCAGGAAAAGATCTGAAAGGCAAAGGGAAAATCAGCCTCACCCACTGGAGCCAAACTCCATGGAAACATGAAGGGAGATGCCGCATCCCCTGATCCCAGCCACTGTCGTGCCAGCCTGTGCTGTCTGCTGCCCGCAGAGGAGAGAGATAGACACCTCTACAGAGTCTGCTCATCCTCCTCCGTGCCAGGCTGGAGCAAAAGAAAATTTAGACGAGCGAAAGGAAACGGTGAGGTCCCTTCGGCTGTTGAACAGCCCCACTGAAAAAACAGCAGCAGTCTCATCAGGTAATTCGTTTCCGAGTAGGCAGGCCAACGGTGTCAAAAGGAGTGCTCTTACGCGTGTCCATCTGGAATGAAAAAGAGATTTAGGGAGACATTATTCCCTCACTTGTAACGACACTAGTATGATTTAATTGCTCTTGTCGCCTGCAGTTCATGGCAAACAAAATGCAGTCTCTTCTCTTGGCAGTGCCATGGCACAGGCGTAAGAGAACAGAGCTTCACCTCTGGGTGCCCTAGCACCCAACAACCGGACAAGTTTTAGGTTCCACCCTCCAGGACTCACTTTGTCACACAGCAGGACATAGACATCTCTGCTACTCCCAGCATAATGCAGGTTGGACGGGAGGTGCGGAGCTTACTCCTAACTTCAGGGTTCAGGCAAGTTCCTCGGGCCATGTCCAGTCTCATTCTGGATGGACGTCTCCAAGGGTGAAGACTCCACTGCTAGCCTGGGGGCCTGGTCCAGTGTCCGACGAATCTCATAAAAAATTCTTTTCCTTACACCTAATAGGAGGTTCCTTTTCTGCAGCCTGTGGCTGTTGCCTCTCATCCTTTCACTGCCTACCTTTGAGAGGAGCCTGGCTCTGCTGCTTCTCACCCTCCCGGCAGGGAGCTGAAGAGCACCACGAGCTGCCCCTGCAGACGTCTTTTGTTCAAGCCGAACAAAGGGGCATCTGCCCCCCTTCTCTTTAGGTGTCCTGTGCTCCCACCCCACAGCCACACCAGCTTTCTCCGGACTCACTCCAGTTTTTCACTCTCTCTGTTATACTAGGGCATCCGACATCAGACGTGATAGCTCCAGAGGCAGGCTCACAATGATCTCACACAGGAAAAATCCCCGACCTCAGCCTCCTGGATACACAGTGTGGTTGGTGTTTATCATTGCAAGCTCATGCTGTTGACTTAACGCTCAACTTGTTGTCCAACGGAGCCCAGGCCCTCTTGCTACGGAGGCTGGACCCCAGCCTGATGGTGTCTGTCCCATGTGAAAAACTTCGCACTTGTCATTTTCTATCCGCCATGAACTTTGCTGACGGCTGATATCTCTAACAATTATTCATCCAGACAGCTAATAATTCCAAGAGCTAAACCGCGTTTGACAGGCCACACGCGATCCAAGCCAAAAGTGCCATGTCACTCAACGAGCCCAAGGCCATACTGCTGTCACTCATGATTTCCTCTCGTTGTCATGTTTTTGTCACTCTTCCACTGTCCCCAGACATGTCCGGTATGTCGCCACGGGTGGTTTCTCTCAGTGAGGGTTTGTCAGTGACCAGTAAGTGTTTCGATGGCAAAGAATGGTAGATTTGGAGAGGGGGAGTGTGAGGAAAGCAAGTGGTTAACACTGAATGGCAAAGTGCCTGATCTACTATAGATGGGGTATCAGATTTTTTAAACTGTTTTTGCTAACAGTACATGTTTAAACTGGCTTCAAAGCCTTCAAATTAAATCTTTTTATAATTTGAATGAGACAATATTTGAGAGATCTAGGTTCTAAAAGGGACTCTGAAAAACACGTTAACCCAAGATAAAAATGCTCAGTTATGGCATAGTATTGTAAAAGAGATCGTGGTAGAACTATTTTCAATTTTGTGCAGTCTCTCCCATGCATATTTTCAGTCTCATCTCCTTACTGGAAAATGTTACACTCACTTGATTTTCAAGTACTTTGTTTTATTTTAAAATACCTCTTCTTAAATTTAAACACCATACACAGAGTCTGACGATGATTTGGCATACACAGTTGTATTTTATTTTTAGTACCATGACAGATCATTTCTAAAACAGGGATTCTGAATAGCTATTCCTCATCATCTATAATGTTTTTCTTGTAGTAAGCTTGCATAACAACAGTAAAAGAACGTTCCCTTTCTTGGGAAAGTACTCCATGTCTTACGAAATATTTTTTGTATAATAACATGAGTATCAATTAATTTCAATAGGTACATCTGTAACTATCAACAGCTTTAATTCTAAATAGTGAGTACAAAGTTCCAAGAAATCTATGCATATGCTACCTGAATATTATCTGGAAACTTTTTTGTGCTATTGATTTTTCCTTCAGGAATATATATATATATGTGCTTATCTATTTTTGACCATTTTGCAAGTTGTTTACATTGCTGGTACTGATTAAGAAAACTCTACTTTTTACACTCATTTATGGGTACATAATAAAGTAAAAGTACAAAGTGGATGAACTGATGGATCAAAATACTGACAATACTACAGGAAGCTTTTTGAGAACTGGATCAAATTGCGTTGACAGGGACTAAGACACATTACAGTCTTACTCCTGTTAAATGCCTGCAAAATAAAAGGAGTCTATAGCAGAGTGGACCAGAGTCAGTGATTCCATCTCACTGTATCTTTCAAGGCAATGAAATTAATTCTTTTTCTACTTCAGAAAAGAAGCCCCTACCGATCTTTTCACAGAAAGTATTTGTGTCCTAATATTCTTTCTAAAAAATATCCAAATGGTTAGGGTTTCTATTTGGATTTTCTATTTAGATCTCTCCTTAGTCAGAAGTCTACTCTAGGTATCTTAAGACTTCTCATCAAAACAGAGGATCTATGCAGAAATGAAACAGAACATCTACATTTTAAAAAAAAACCAAAACAAAACCAACACATAAAGACAAAAATGTTCTAGATCTATATTTTAGTTTCAGTTGCTAAACTCATCAGACTTGGAGATCTTGAGGCTGCCAGGGAAGAGGCTAAGAGCTGGAGACGAGTAAGGCGTGATCTGGCAACCACCGCAAATAGCGAAAAGACACATGGTAATTTCATATCCACGAGATTCTAAACGTTCCCTCTCAAAAAGAAAGAAGTAGGACCAGGAAGAGTGCAGGGAAGAGCAGCAGGCATGATCACAGTTACTGGATGGCTTTCATTAAAAACAATGACTAAACAGGCTAGGGAGTCTTAGTCTGGAGGAGAGAAGACTCAAGGCCTTTGGCTTGAGAGATGGAGGAAAAGCTGCACTACACGACTGGAAGTTAATTACCACACTGAATGGGCAATACAGGAATGAAGTCTCAGTTTAATCAAGATGAACATAATGCAACCTCTCATGGTAGTGGTACACTTAAAATATTCTCTAACCAGCCCTGGCAAAGGAAAATGTCATGGTGACCTGTGACTAGCATTCAACTGGATGAACTTCTATAGGCAGAGCAGCTCATTTCTTTCAAGACTCCAATTCTCTCTGCTAGAATTTTTCAAAAAACATTAAGTGTGTTTTACTCTAACGTCTGTGAGAGTGTGAAAAATTAGTCCTTGTTGACAGATAGCAGCAATTTGACATAAAGAGATTAAACAGTTTAAGGGGGTAAGCAGGCAATCTGTAGCAGAAAGCACAAGCCAGCTCTGTTCTCCTAAGTCATACGTGAGTGTCTTCTCCTGAAAACTTCTACTTGGAGTTGTTATTTGTATTACACATCACCTCCTACCTGAGGGAGCCGAAAATCTCTTTGTTGCTGGACAGGCTTGAGCAAACATCCCACAGCCAACTGGCACATCCCCGTGCAAAAGCCTGATGCAGCAACTTCATAAAACTGCTGAGCAGAGTCAGGCACAACTGCACCAGACGGGAACGTGTCCGTTAAACCACGCTTATTAACACCACAATACTTACGCTGCAGTTCTCACTGACAGACGGTCCTTTCATGTAGTTGTGTGCTTTCTACCAGACACCCAGACCAAGCAATAGGTGATGTGTAACACTTCTGCTAAAATGCCATGAAGAGGTGAACTGGGGAAGTACATAAAGGAAACAGATACTCAGAAGCTAATACCCTCACCGAGCCACCCGAGCTGGACAGTGGGCTGGAAACCTGGCTAGAATAGGATTTAATATGAGATACCAAGAGAATTTCCTGCATTGGATGGGTTTCTCTTGTCCCAGGAATGACCTTCCCTGTGACATTCAAGCATCTCCTGTCAAAGCCAGATGGAGAGAGTCTGAGGTACTGTTACCTGTTGATGTTTTGCCTTTCCATGCACCATTTTCATACATGGAATGAATATTAGGTCATTAAGGCTAAAGGCCTAGGAAGAAGAGGCTAAAAGGGGCTAAAAAAAAATACCTGGGGTCAGTAGTATAGCTCAGGTATACCACTGGTACTCCCTTCCAGAGGGAAAAAAACAGTAGATATAAGACATAGCTTTCAAGTAGCACTTCACCTGATCAAAGTGAGATGTAGCTTCAACAACCTGGAGACTGAACTAGGTTTCCCATCATCCAAGACAGTATCGGCAACGTGCAAGAAAGAACACAACAGAGAAACCCTGTGCAGAATCTTCCACCCATTCACAACTCACCTGGCAGAAGTCCTCGGAGGAAGGGAGTGATCATTTTGTGAGCCCCCACTGACATTTGTCCCTCCTCATAACAGGAAGAAATCTAGTGAATGACCTAGAGGGAGACGGTATATTCTGAAAGTAAAGAAATATTAAATGAAAAGAACAAGAAATTATTTACTCACTGGGTAGGAAAATGCATTTAGGGAAATAAACGTGCTGGAGAGCCAAGGAAAGTTAAGGCATCATCTGAGGATTTATATCCTGGGACTTCAACCTCAACTGGCTTCTGCAACTTGTATCTGAGAGAACTGAAAGTTAAATGGTCTCTCATTCATCTTCTATTCACAGTTTTTTGAAAAAGAACAATTGTGGCTAAAGGAAAGGGAGCTTCTGCCTTCCCTTAGCAAAAACTATCTTTGCTATGGATAATTCTTCCAATAAAATGAAGATAGAGATGCTTGCTTTTTGTATATACCAGGCTGAGGAACTCTACTCCAACTGTCCCTGGAATGGCCATGACCATTTCATCCTATATCTTCCATTGGTTTTAAAGGGGTGGGGGAGTCAGAGGGAAGTTTAAAGTGAGGGAGGATGTTTTCTTAGTCTCAAAAGGAACTCAGAATCAAACTCCAGCTATCTTGAAGAGGTTTGTGCACAGAAAATCTGGCCTGAAAATCTAAAGACATCTAAAATAGGTCAATCTGATGTTTAGATACTAGAATCACCATTTGCTTTACAAAATGTACTCAAGCCTTCTTATATGGATATTAGATTGCCACTGGAACATCCAGTCCAAGCCAGTGGGGTTCAGTTACACTGATTCCAGTACAGAATGGGAACCTCTTTGACAAAATGCCCGTGTCTCCTTGGGATTCCTACGTGCACCCAAAATTGTGTTTCTGGGTTGTTCTGGGAAGGCAAAAATGCACATGTTCAGTCCCAGGTTAATTCTCAGACTAACACTGTAGACAAATTTGTCTCACTGACTAAGCTACAAAGGAAAAGAATTGAGTGTGCAGAATAACCAGAAATATCAGATGAAGACAATTGATGCAAATCTTGACATGACAATAGACTATACAGGACAACATAAAGAGGAAGAGGAAATGACCTTGATTGTTTGGACATACTGAGTTAGAGAACAGGGAAAAGAGAAGAAAAATAAGCCCCACAAATACTGTTTTCATTTCTTAAAATGGAGATATTTATTTGTTAAGATAATTAAATCCAAACTGTAAATAACATAATAGGTAGCTTTGAAAAATTCCATCAAAATTAAACAAAACAATGAGCCTGTCCCTTCTGATCATGCTCATTAAGACTCTTCAGCTATGAAAAAAGGCATGGACTACTATAAAATTGAGATTTGTTTCTGTCCACTTGCACGAATATTATAAATAAGACTTTCCTTATAAAAATCACATGAGATGCTTGTGGCGTATTTTGTAAAATGCAACTAGAAAAAGACAAGAAGATACCGTTAATAAATAATACATTCAATAACAAAGCAATTTTTGCTATTGAGAGACATCTAGACATTTTGGGGTACAATCACCATGAAACCACCTGAAAAAGAGACATTCTTCAAAGAAGCGCTGCACACTACTTTAAAATGAACTAATCTACCGACATAATAGAAAATACATTATTGCCAGGCAAAGAAAGATAAACCCTTAGTCCTTCTAACAGTGTTATCCGACAGCAAACGTCTGCTACATTGGAGAGAATTCGATCGAAGCCCTAATCACAAGACTCTAAACCACAACACGCTTGGTGATGTTTAACACACTCCACACAAGTACCTTTGCCCCTGAGTGTGCCAAAATGATGGTGAATCCAGGAGACGTTTACCCACGGGTTCACGTCATTTTGACACAACATCCAGCCTGTAGCGCTTACATACATCATAAATGATACAATAAATATTACATGCTAGTCACCCGAGGTAAGACAAATCCATGGAATTATGCAACCTCAGGGGCATAATGGTTTCCTTATCTACTTTAAAACCATCTCAAGACATTGAACTACCACGTTACCATCACATTTTTCAATAAACTGGGCAAGATAAGAAGGAGCGCAAATCAAAGTACGAGAATTACACAAGGGCAAAGCTCACCGGCTAACACTGACATCCCACATCACATCGCTCCTTTGGAAATAATTGTGTCAGAGAGCAAAAACGGCAATTACGCCCAGTCCCTGAAGAGGCAGGAGACACCTTGCATCTGTCCTGCCTGGGCTCTTGTATACCAGCATTACTATAAACCACAGACTGATCCCAAGCCAGCTTGTTTTATCCACACGCTGAGCTCTTCCCAAACACACATTTATGGCATGGTATGTTCCACCACCGATTCAAGCATCGCTTGCTTGAGCACTCCACCAGGAGGAAGGCTTGCCTTCTCTCATAGGCAGGGTCGGCTACAAAGCAGGGCTGCGGTGTGCAGATGGTAGGACAGGGAAGGTGAAAGCCAGGACCTTGCAGCTAGAGATGGAGGCAAGCAAAAGCCAATCCTGATCCTTCCAGCAATGCTCCCTGGGCTGCTTGCCTTCAAATAACCCATTTTGTTCCCAAAGCAAAACCCCTGGGAATTGTAGCCCCAGTGACGAGACGAGCCAGCTGTGGGTTCCCTGGGGGTCTGTGTCTGGGCAGGTATTTCAGGATTGCTGCAGCTTTGGGGATAAGGGAACAAATGTGAGGCCCTCCTGCAATCACTGACTGCTCATAAATACCTCAGCCAGGTAAATTCAGAATTAATAATTTTGAAAAACCTTTGCCTGGCCCATTTCTGTTCCGGTGAAGCTCAAAACTCCTTCTTCAAGTTGCATGCAGGTCTGTGCCCACAAGAAACGAAAGGGAGCTCGCAGCCTTTTAGCCTGCACTTCAGCTTCCAGCCATAAGCAAGCAGCAAACCGTACCAAACCAGAGTCACGTTCTCCCTGGCACAGGAACAGACTATCGACTTCCACGGTCAGGAAAAACATGGAATGGTATCATCAGTGAGCCCAACTCATCTCCCGGCCAGGGCAGCCCTACGAGCCTGGGAAGAGGTCTGGTTTGCTGGGAATGCAAATAGTTTTCCCCTTACAATGCTGGAAGGATGCATATTTAACATTAGGAAGAGAGCAGGTTTTTTATTACCATCCTAATGGTAAAGCTTGCGTTACTGGAATCTGAGCCTGGTTGTAAAAAGGGAGACAGACAAAACTGCCCTGCAAAAACGGACAGGACTATCTTCTTTCCATCTCACTTCTCTTTGCAGTATTTTACCACTACAGAGCTCATACTAATAATCCAGCTCATGGACACGACATTCAGATAAAAACACATGCAGTCTTTTACATTCACCATCATCCGCATGCTACGTTTCACAGTTCATTATCAACGCAATGCACCACTCCATAAAAATATCACAGCGAGGCACTTTTAATTTCCTTCATATCTTTGCTTGCTTGCTTTTCTCTTGAGCTTTCAGAAATAGCCAGAGGGAACCAACACCGGCACAGGCTAAAGCAAGATGTCTGGTATGCGTAAGAAACAGAAAGGTGTAGAAGTCCTTACGGGATTTCGACCACAACGGCAGGATTGCTGCGTCACCTTGAACTGACGGAGCTGGAGAAGATGAAAACGACTCTACAAGATTTATTGCTAACTTAGATACTTATAATCATTCTTCAATACAGCTTTTAAGAAAAAAATCTAAGTTTCCAAATAAAAACAGGAGACATTTCTACCCTATGCCCGGGCTGAAAAATTAGAATTTACAGCAAACTGTTGGCACTTTCACACTTCTTGCTCTTGACCTGTAAGTGGCTAAAACATGGCATGAAAATGCTTTGCACTGTCTTTCCTTTCACAGCAAAGGAAAAAGAGCCTTGTTGCTGTCGCACTTGAAGTTTCTTCTTCTTTAAAGAGGGCCCAGACACTCCCTGCCTCATCCCTCAGCAGATGCCTCGGCTCCGCCGCGGCGGCTGCAGTGCGGAGCCGCTCGGCTCAGGGGAGCTCCCAGCTCCCAGCTCCCACCTCTGGGGATGAGCTGCTCAGGACTGGGAAAGGCAGGGCTGGGGACCACATAACCACGCTCCATGATTTTTCAGCCGGGAGACAACTTCTCCGATTCCAAACTGTCCTTGCCAGCAGAGCCAGCGGGGTCTGGCTGTGTCTGAGCACCAGGGGCCACATCCTGGGGAGGGAGCCCGGAGGAGGCTCCTGCTCAGCCTCCACCAAGCGAGGGCTGGGACCACACTGTGCATTTCATCCGGGGCTCCTATCACCTTCCGCTGCCCCGCTGGCTCCCCTCTTGCCTGACCAGCCTGTGAGCACCCAGCAGCCTTGGGAATACCCCAAATCCCTGTGCTAGCCTGGCACAGCCCAACTCCAGCCCCAGCAGCACTCCTGAGCATCTCCCAAGACCCCAAGAGGTTCAGAAGCTGGGGCACGGGTATTCAGCACAAGCAAGACAAGACCCAGGCAGCCAGTTTTAATGCCTTGCTTTCTCACCCAAAGAGTTCTCCCTCAGGAAGAGGATAATCCCTCTTCATTTAAAACGCAGACTAGTAGTAAACTCTCCAGTGGAACAGAAACCCTATAAAACGCAATTCCTGGACATTGCACATAGCAGTAACTTGGGTATTGGATGAGAATCTGAGAGATATTCTCTGAGATGCCAACAAAATAAAAAATGAAAAATAAGAGTGCAATAAGATATTGAAAAGATTCAAGATTTGACTGCATGCAATTTAGGCTAAAACACAAAGAAACTTACAGCCAAGACCGGGTTTTATGAAAGCCAGAAGAATTTTTAGCACTCAAAGACTTTTAATGGTCAAGATAATTTGTTAAGACTTCATTTTTGATCATCGTCTGTAGAGTCATAAAAAGAAGATACTGTGCACAACACGGGAAAAAAGCATTAGACCAACATTTTTAAGCCAACCAGTATCTGAAACTAGAATTGAGCCTTAGATATAAACTGTCATTAAAAAAAGAAAAAAGAGAATAAAGAAATATCACTTCCCTGCAGAAACTATCAGAAAAGAAAAACTGCAGTTGAATAGCGGGGCAAAAAGATCGTATCATTACATCAATAAAGCCTAACAAAATTATTTTACAATGAGTGGGAACCTTAGCAGGCATCAAATCCATCATGAACAATAAATTACTGGAGGATATCTAATTCCCAGATACAGCCAGTCAATGGTGAGGCTTCCCACTGCAGAAAAATCCTTTTTTCATTTTCTCTTGGCTCACACGATATACCTGACAGGTAGAGCAGCACATGGATCACTTCTACGCAACTTGCCGAAACCAGGACATGACTTAGATCACGATTTGATTTCAGACTGTGACACCTTAGCACAGCAGATGTTTCAAATGCAGTAAGATATCCGTCCTACCAAAACAACCGAAGAATAGCATAAAGTGCTCATGATCTACACTTGTGGGAAAAAACCCAGTAGTTTACAGAATAGGAAGCTTTAACGAGGTAGCATAATCTGACACTGCTTTAAACCACCTTAATTTAAAATTTTAATATGATGAATTCCCTTAGATTTGAGAACAAACAACTGGTTAAAATCTAGGCAATTCTGTTCATTTGACAGGAGTGAGAGCAGTAAAAAAGAGCAGAGAATTTGTCTTATAAATTGAAGGGCAGGGCAGAGAGAAGAAAACCACCTTTTCTCATTAAAATGCACGGCTTTTCACTTTCCTACAATCTGCGTGTTACCTGAAGGTAATGTCCTTATTGTACTTACTAACAATGAGGGTGGATTTTAACACAATGGCATAAATTCAGTCAGATAAAAAGCTTTGTTTGTTTGCTTGTTTTCACTGTTCAAAACAGTTAAACCTTTATATTTTATAAAATTTCTGTGTTTTTTTTTTTTCATTTTACTTCCCAAGCATGAGTTAACTAACTCTCAAAACATCTACGCTAAATATAATCTCCATTCACCCGACAGAGAAATCACTGTAGGAAGAACGATTTCAAACATTCTAGGTTAACTCGTACTGGAAATAAGAAAGCCTTCATTTTGGTTCTGAGTTAATACAGTAATTAGTACTAGGAAGGTGTGAAATACTGCATCCACTGCAACCACTGAAGTGGTTTCTGTCCATTTTTAGTTAGGTTTAGAGCCCAGAGGAAAGGTCACGGTAGTGCACAGGAGATTTTAAACCACTTGTGAATGCAGCAGGTTTCACCCCAGTAAAACAAGAACCGAGGGGAAGAGAAGCGAAAGAATAAAGACCCAACATCTGCTAATAACTTTAGGTCACAATTCAGCCAAGCATTTAAATACATGCTTGCATCCCTTTATCTTTACGAGAAATCTTGCATATTGATCTCCTTTCTGATCTTTGTGTAGTTCTTCAGACACCATGACTAAATGGCAGTGCATAAACAATAACAGACCTCAGAAGATGTGAACCTCTGTCCCGAGTTTGTTTTTCTTTCTTTCTTGGCTACATTTGGAGTATAACATTTAATTTTTTATCTAAGGACACCACACAAGGTAGTCTAAAATTGGAAGCTTTGCAGAAGTATGGACTTGAATACAAAGCTAGAAGCGCAGAACAACTTGAAAACCGCGGGAAACACCCACATATCTCAAACATCGCGTTTTTTTCAGTTATCAGTGTATTTTAGGAGAAAAGAAATGGGATCTTTTTTCACATGTCAAATTTGTACAATTCTTTTTTTCATTAAATGATTTTCAAGTAATTCTTCACTAATGAGTGTTTGAGCTATAAACGTCAAGCTATCAGCAACTTTGTTTATATTTATGTAATTGTGTGCCAATGTAATATTTGGGTGGTCTATAGAGACCTCTAAAAAGGCAAATAAGAGTTCTGATTGACACTTCATTTCATTTTTAGTGCATGGTGAAGAGCACAAACAAAAGAAAAATCTACTGTCTACTGTTTCTGCCTGTCCATGGAACAATTATTGGAAATGTTTATGGGGCAGGATTTTCAAGAGCGCTGAACGCTGACCGAATCCAATATTGGTTCAATGGGGATTTCATGACTGGTACAAATAAAAACACAGTCAGTGCTTTTTGGAAGTCTTTGCCCTATGCAGCATCATGCATTCACCTTCCAGTGACCTCCTCACCGACGCAGGTCTCGGCCTCAGACACAATGGGGTTCGCATACAGAGAGGTCTGTTTTATAACAGGCCAAACAATCCATGACCAAATTAAGGATGTATTTCAAGTTATTTCAATGCTCGTTTCAGTTTTCCATACATTCGAAGTCCATTCCTTTAAGATTAGTCAATGTATGATCTCCAGGATCAAAGTCCTCGCTTGAAGGGCCCTCGCAGAACTAAGAAATACCACTCAGCACAAGGCAGGCATCCCGCCGGCAGAGCTGCAGCTAAAATGTCCTTTTTTTTTGATTGTCAGTGCAGCACGCTCCGTCTCATCTGCCGCAACGCTACAGGTCGAGAGGCAGCAACCAACCTGCCTGTTTGCAGAAGCCCTGCCAGACTACCCCGAAACAGCATTCTCCTGAAAACCGGACACCTTCTGTCAGTTTTGCGCCTCATAGGGAAAGCCATGGCTATCCGAAAAGAGAACTTCGGCACTCTTGAAAAAAAGGAGTGTTTCTTTTCAGTGCACGTACGCATCATATAAAAAAGTGCTCAAGCATTTTCTACAAAACTTAATAAATGTAGAGAAGAAAAAGAAGTTGTGATTATGACACTTTCGCAGCACACCAAGATCCCGGTCGAAGACATCCGAGCAGGGACTCAAGTCTGGGTCTCAGTGCTCCAGATTAGACTATTCCAATCAAAATCTCTTTTCCTCTGCCCCTCTGTTTTCAGTGCAAAGGTTTCCTTTACTATCAAGACAATCACACAGTGACAAAGCTCCTCACAGGATATTAGGAAGTTAGGATACCCTAACTTCTTGGTAAGAATTTAGCTTAAAATGTATTATGCATCTGAAATCACTCCTTTCCAATGAACAGAAAATGATGCAACTCATCTCTGCTATAGGCCCCGTCTGAGCAAAACAATTAATTGACTATACAATTAGAAATCACCAGGAACTGTTCTAAAGGTACTTTAGTGTATTATTGAACACCAGATTATTCATAAACCCAGAGAACGATTACTTGTGGTGTTGCTTTCTTATACTCACTTTAGAGTCAATCACAATAGTTCAATCTATTGTAAATGAAAAAAGAGTTTAACTTGGAAAGCGAAGACACCAAAAAACACAGGAAATTCCAGGTTGTCTAAGCGCTAAAGGTTCACTTGCCTTAAGGGGACCCAAACAGGATAAATATTCAGCTCAACAGAATGCTGACCAACTCAACAGCAGCAGGGAGTACACCTAGATTCATTTAAAATGCAGTTTTAATAGGCCCTTCTGAGACTTGCCAGGGATCAAAAGTGTTTCAGGGCAAGAAGCAGGCTGGTCTCCAAAGGGATGAGCCGCCATCATTTCCAGTAAGCCCAGCACTTCTGACTGTGAAGCAGGGAGAGGGCTAACCTTGCCACAGGTCATTATCCAGGACCTAGGCTGCAACAGCACTTGCTAAATTGCTCCAAATCTAAGTGGAACCATGGGGGTGACTGCCAAGTCCCAGCAGCAGTCACCAGCGCTATCCTGACCTGCTGCCTGCACCCGGGGGAGGACTACGGGCTGTCCCCAGGGGCCGCCAGCACACCAGGGCCGGCTGAACTCAACGCACAGCTTGAACGCCTAAGGGAGGGCTGGGATCATCCGCAGGGATTACCAGGAGCAGGTCCCCCATCCGCATCCCCCGCCCCATGCAATGCCCGAGCACGGGTTCGGAGACCGTCGGTGGGCACTGGGCAAAGCCACAGCAGCACGGTCACGGGGAAACCAACTCCGCTAGGGGAAACGCCGACGGTTGTGCTGGCCCCTGGGCAGCTTAGCCTTACAGACCCAGCCGGGGTGCTCTCCCAGCCACAGAATCACAGAATGGGTGAGGTTGGGAGGGACCTTTAAGATCATCAAGTCCAACCATTAACCCCCCCTGACAAAAACCCCTTCTAAACCCTGTCCCTCAGTCCCACATCGACCCTTTTCTGAAACACCTCCAGGGATGGGGAATCCACCCCCTCCCTGGGCAGCCTCTGCCANCTGTGGAGACCTCTCCCAATGCAGCCCATATTCAGAAAAAAGCATGAATCACCATCTGGAGATGCCCAGCTCTCCTCATTGTAGCGAGAACCTACGCAACCATTTCCAATTAACAACACTTTTTTTTTTTTTACAGCTGTAAAGACAGAGTGAGATTCATTTTTAAGGACATGCATTAAGCTGAAGAGGCTGAATACACTAGGGCTCAACCCGCTGTAATAAAAACCAAAGAAAATGAACCATCAGGGAGGAATAAGTAGCTGTTTAAGGTCTCATTGCTGCCAAAGAAACATCAGCTTGGGGGAACAAGTTAAGCCTCCTCTTGGGTATTTGTGTTACACTTAGGAAAATGAATTTGCTAATATTTAATAAAAATGCCCATCTTTTACTAATCGTTCTGTTCAAAAACCACCAAAAAGTCAACCATCTGATGGATTCCAAGTGACGAAATACGGAAATTCCAGGAAAGAGAAGCAAATTTACAATGATCACTTTGAACAGTGCAGCCTTCTTCCATCTTCTTTCGCTTCTCCAGTGCTAGAATTACCAACACGTAACTGAAGTCATGTTTTGAGTTTGGAGCTAACTCTTGTTGGATTTACCAACGCTTTAGAAAGAAAAGATGGTTCAAAACGACAAAGTATATTAGCTTATGGCTTTTTTTAACTCACACTTCTAACCCCAATGAGTATGGGTATCAGGAAGGACAGAGCATCGAGATCCTTGGGGCAGAAATACAAGTCCAGACGATCCCAGAGGGAGATCTGATGGAACCACGTGACATTAGGAGAAGGTCCCATGAGGGCGGTCACAGCACACACCAGGACAGCCACAGCCCCCAGGAAATTCCCCCCACAGCCATGGAGCTGGGGAGTAAGCATTTGTGGACAAGGTCTCATCAATTTTGTTTACTAGGAAGTATCAGCTAACAGAAATCTCACCACACTATTTCACAAAGGAGACAGTGACTTAAAATAATAGCTGGTTAGTCCATTTTGTATATGTGCTTCGGGGAGAGCGGCAGGAGAGAAGGGAGAGACAGATTTTTCATCATAATTCATTGTTCCATTCTATTTCCCTTCCTGTTTGGTCCGAGGATCTCCTCCTCGTAGCATTTTGCGTTGCTGCCATCCTGCAGAAAACCATTGGTAGGTCACAGGTAGTTCATTTTTCGTGGTCACTACCAGAAGAAAATGTCCTACTGTTGCTTAGAACTGCGGATCTTTATCAAGGCTTGCTACACTCCAATTTCTTATACCACTGATTCCTTTTTTCCAGCATCATCCAGCTCTTCAAGAACTGCCTGTCCTTCACATAACCTGGACTTCTTCCAATATTTCCTAATCTACTGAGCTGAAGAAAAGAACCAAAGCAGGCAGCAAACGGTGAGACAGCATTCACCTCCAACATCCTCACTCCTCTTCTCCTTATTAACTGCAGGCAAGGGTGAGCCCGATATTAAACCAGCTTCCATGAAGATGGACAGAGGAAGGGTTTTACATAATTATCACAGCTCAGACATTCAGTTTTTAAAAAAGCAGATGCTTTGCTTAGTTTCCGCTCCCCCGGAGGTGCAAACTCAGCAGTGTATGCTATGACACCGTTTTGATAAAGCTAACAAAAAGCTGAAAATAGTCAAGTTGACAAAACAGCCAATATTTCAAAATTCTACAGAAGTTAAGCCGTAACAGAGGCTTAGACCTTTGACTTTTGTAGCTGCTTCACCCCAAACTTGTTATCTTCGTTTCAGCAAAAATATAAAAATAGAACATTCATGGCTGAGAGTCCTTAGTACTACAGCAAGGTCTGTGCCAAAATTGTTCTTATTCTCATGAGCACACACAGCCCTTCTCTATGACTTTAGTTCACTGCCTTCTCTTTTGCCTGTCTGTTTTAGAAAGAGCTCCGAAGGCTTCGTAATCAACAGGAAGGAGAAATTTTACAGAGTTTTGGTGCAAGTTCAAAAACTGATCTTGATTGACTCATATACACCCCCAAAGAGATTACATCTAAAGCGATTTCAGTACCGAATTTCTTCCCCACACAGCTCTTGTAAAGGAATTGAATTTATTCGACTTACAAACTTGGGGCAGTGCTTCCTATGCAGAGCAGTGATTCCAGCGCTTCTCTACTTTGTTTCTAGGTGTTAATTTTATCATAGAGGTGACAGAAATAAATCATTCGGCCAGTCTGAACTAGTTTTTATTGAAGATGAATTGCAGTATCTTTCAACCTGGCAAAGACTTGTGCAGCTTTATCTACTCTATTAGAGAAATTCAGAGAATTTCCACGGCAGTGGAAACAGAGAATCTGGAGTAGGAAATTTCACCAACAAAATAAACATTAAGGTTTCAAGCCGCTTCCAGGAAAATACAGCAACACCAGCAATGAGATGTGATTTAGGGAACTGCCATCAATGGGCTGGAATCAATCGATAGGTAAATGCTGGATTGATATAATCACTCTGACCAAAGTTTGCCATGACTGCGAGGTGCTGGTTTCTCACGGTTAGTACAGTTTGGATTTGCCTGTGCCTGTCTTTAAGCAGAAGTACTGTCTTATCCCGTGGTGTGACCTCCCTCCTGAAGAAGGACACAGCTTCAGCCACTTCCATGCAGTGCTATATTTCACATCAGTGATCCTATACGTGGATCCTCGCCCCTCCTAGATTCCTACACATGGATCCTCGCCCCTCCTAGATTTAGACAAGTCAATCCTCATGCTGAGAAGCAGCATGGGCAGAGCATATTTACTCCAATTTTTTTGCCAGGCAGCTGCCATTTCCATGTTCCCAGTTGCTTTTTTTTTGTGTGTGTGTGTGTGCTCTTGCCACAAAACACCTGCAGGACTCTCCTGGATCCCCTTTCTACTCACTCGGTCACCAGTGCTTGCATGGACTGACCAGTCAGCCAGCTAAAACAGATTTTGCTCTCTCAAAAGGGGCGTTTATTTTTGTTTCTCTTCTTTCCTCAGCTGCCAGTTTTCTGGAAGTTATAGAAAATGATTAACCCTTTAAGCCTTTACTTCTCCATCAAACACAGTTATCTTTGTAAGACGCAGTTATATCCACTACACATAAATGTGAATAGAGCCAGAATTATCAGATTCTCCAACATTAGTCAGACATCACACACAGTCTAGGTCTCTCCTACTCCCATAATTTTTTTTGGAAGCTATTTCCTTCCAAATGTCAGGACTGCAGGCATCAGATAGGACTCACAAAGACCAGGGCTACGGGTTCAGTCTGCCTCAGTCTTCCGGAGGTGGGGAATACACCACCTCCAGATACCCAGGGTGCCAGATGAACACGAACAAGCTAGACGTTATGAAACACTGCGCAGAGTTTTCCTACAAAAACACGTTTTTCTCTTGTTCTTCTAATCCGATTATTTTCCCAAGGCATGGAAAAAAGGATTACCAAAGGGTTGGACAGCCGTCAGAGAGGTTCAGAACTAAATTCCCAAGTATTGGTAAAAATACACAAAAATGACCAGCAAAGAGGCAGTTTCCCGCTACTCTCCTCATTCCCTCCCACCCCAAAAGGAATACTGGCATCCTGCTGAAGGGCCATTTTAGCACACCGTACCTCAACTGTTGTTCTCACAGATAACGTCAACTTTAAAGCACTAAAAGGTGCAAAACTTGACGCGTACAATAAAAACCATACAAGCATCTCTTCTTCTCCAAGAAAGGCAGCTCAGTAAATTTCCGCCAAAACAAGCAGTAAAGAAAATATTTTACTGTCAAATTTTTCAACACTTTACTCATCAAATCTATGATGAGTACTCGCATCGTAGATAAACCAAACAGAATGAAAGGGAACGAATTATCAAGTTATGCTCCATCAGTGTGTTGACTGTACTTGTAATAAAAATATGGACAAAGATAAAATGGGTTATAGAAGTACATTCAGAGTTTATCAGAACAATCTCCAGAACACTATTTAATCCAAATCTCCATGTTAACAGTTTAGCACTGCCCACTTTATGCTTGGAATACCCATATTTAGAAATAAGATTTTATTATGAAACATAGGTTTAAAAAGCAAAACATGATTTTTTTTTTCCTTCATAGATAGTTGAATTATTCACATTTTAAAGAAGAGCCATGGATTTTGCTTTTTTTTTTTTTAATTATAACTATATAACTTGCAGCTGGTAGTCTACAAAGAGAGACGTCGTCAACATATGATAGGACACATCCCCCCAAATACTAGCACTTTGGAGCTAAAACAGGTAGCACAGGAAAACTGTTGTGGAAACCTGATGACCGTTTTGTTGTTTCAACACTTGGACTAGAATTTCAGCTACTAGTGATGGAAGGATAAGAAAGAGAACACTGGTCTGGATTTAAAAGTTAATGGTGATAACATCTCGCAGTTGAAACTGCACCATGGACTGAGCTGGTATTCTCTTCTTGTCCTACGGTGCTAAACTAAAGCAAACGAACAAAAAGATTTTCTCCTTTACACGGCGATAGGACCATCCGCTGCCCAAGTAATAACCCAAAATAAAACAGGCCTTCAGGCGCTGCGCTGGCCGGAGCGGCGCTCGTGCAATGCGCACACTGACACAATTCACCCACCGCCGGAGGCTGCCTTACGTAAGGGCCTGCCCTTCTCTTTTTTTATTTTTTTTAATTTTTTTACTTTTTTTCTTGCTGGCTACGCAGTTTTTCAGCGCTCCCAAAGGCTGTTTTATTTTTCAGACTCTCTTTATCCAGAGACAATCTTGTGAGAAAAGCACAAGTCTTTAAGGCTAACGTTACAATCCAAGCAGAAGAGCTAGTCGCACTCAGAGAAAGGATTTTCGAAGCTTCAAACTCATTTTAAATGGCTTACATTCATTTCGGCAGTTTTTCTGCTATAAGCAAATGAAGAACCTCATTCTGCATTCCACTGAACACCTCAAATCCCCTTGACATCCAGTGAACATCTGGAGTCCAAATGAACACAGAATTAATCCCCAAGGCTGGACAGCAAACCAGGTCAGGAACCACCCCTGCTACCAAAGTCACTGTGGAGATCTTGCAGCAGGTCAACTGAAACCAGGCTGCACTTTGCTGCTGGTTTGGTAACGCAAGTTTTATTTTCAGACCCATTTCCCTTCACCAGCTCTTGCCCACGGTATAGCATTAGCACAGCTATCCCTGCGATGACTTAAACCATCCTGATAAAACCTACAGCCAGCAGGTCCACCCACACTCAGCGGCAGGGCATTCCTACGACGTTCTTCGAACCAGATTCTTAGCACCCCTCACTCTCCCAAGAGTCTTTGGAGGATGTGATGGTACCCGGCTCCCGGGGCTTTTAACCCTCTCCTTTTCCTTCCGCTGGGGGTGGGAAAAAAAATTAAAAGAAAAAAAAAAAGAAAGAAAAAGGAACAAAACAAAGCAAGTCAACAATACACACATGCTCTCCTACACACCCACGCGCACAGGGGAAAAAAAAAAAGGAAAAAGGAAAGTTGTACGAGGTGCCAATCTGGAATGAAATGGATTTTTGAACAGACGGTCATATTTGGCACTGTCAGCAAAAGCTTGTGGGTGGCCCTGTGTCTCTCCGAGCCTTAATGCCCTTTTTTACATCGGTCATTTAAAAACGTCCCCCAGAAAGTTCAGCTGTGCTGCTTCTGACATGATTTCCACAATGCTGCCGAATGGACTCGATGGAGAGATCCACTTTCCCCCACCCCAGTTCCATAAAGCGCTGCACGTTAAGGACGTATCCCATTTGGCCTTCAAGTAGCATTTTTATGGTCCATGCAGATCCACGATTATTTTCCCTTTAAAAAGAATCAACAGACAACAGAACTCTCTGTTGGAGAGCACGGAAATTAAAAACTCCTGGATCTCCCAAACCGACCCCTCCAATCCTCAGGCAGAAGACTGGATTAAAGGGTCCTCGCACGGTTCTAGCTGCATTCTCAGTACACCACTTTTATGAAGAAACCAGAGCTGTAGAAATTCCTCCGGCATGGCGTGGAATCCAGAATCGGGCAAGACATTGTCATAGTAATGATGGCTAATAAACTTCCCCTGCAGGTCCACCGAGAACGGCCAGAAGCCATAAATTGTTACTTCTTCACACAGACCAAGGGCGGCACTCACGAGGAAAAGTCCCGTGGAAAGCCGTTTGGCATGGATCCCTTTGCTCTTCCAGAACTTGCCAATGTCACGCAGGAAATTGGGGTTGGCAAAAAGGACCGCCTGCTTGGCACCAAAGTCCTCCAGGGTGTAATAGACACGCAGGGAGGGTCCCGTCCCTGTCTTCATGGAGAAGGCTGGCATGTAGATGTAGCTGTGGTTGTACACCTTCACGCTGTCCACAAATGCTTTTCGAGACCACAGCAGATTCTGGAACCTGTAAAACCAAAGAGAAAAACAAGTTGGTCACACAGAGGTTTGTCCGGTCATTTCAAAACCCAGCTAAAGGCTGCTCTTCATACACATCTGTACAGTCACCTGCACGCCTGTCTCGAGTCCAGAGAAAGTCGAGACAAACTTCTGACTGTCTGACACTGCCTCTCTTCTGAAAACACAAACCTGAACAGACAGTCGAAAACTACCCGGTATCCTGCTAACTCCGGAAAGCAAAACGTTTCTGATTTCATCTTTTCAAAAAACCCTGAATGAATACTGACAGTTTTCCTGAAAAATCAATCAGTTTTAGTGACATCTTTCTTTTTGTCCAAAACCCAACTAATTTTTTTTCGGGCACGGGAATCCCTAAAAGAAATTATAAAGTCCGTGTTGTTCTTGTTTCTTAAAGGCATACTAAAACAAAGAATCCAAGCTACATGCTGAACAAGCAATACCAAGAAATACCTAAATAGAAACTTTGGACTTATAAAACTTGTAAAAACTGTTTTTGTTATGCCTGTATAGTGACTTAGGTTGTGCTGACGTAACAGTTAATTCTTACTCTGGGACTGAAAGAAATCTCAAAGAACATGCTTTGTTACAAACAATAAACCCGAAATCCATGAATTTTTAGGATAAGTAACACCACAAAAATTTAGCAACAGGCACCAAACAATGTTCAGAGTTGGTGTTGAAGACAGCATGACATACACAATGAGCAGGTTTAAAAGCAGCTGGGTTTTGTAGGGTGCACGTTACAGGAAAGACTGCTTGGCAACTGTGAGGAGGGCAACGCAGACATACAGATTATTTCTCTAATATGACAGTCTTCTCATCTCTTGATATAAAAACTAGATCAGGCTACAATTTGTTAAATTGCCAATAACTATTTGCTGATGTCTATTTTATCGCTGGTGTCAGAGTTACATACTACTCCAAAACTAGCATCCCGTCAAGACTATAACCTTTCCTTGGAACACGCTTCTGGATATGCCAAGATGAATGAGACACCTGGCAGGAAATCCTAGGCCATTCACACACACCAAAACCCGCACTGATGTTTGACCTGCCCTGATGTCTTGGCACTAAACAAATCACATTTCAGTATCTCTCAGTGTAACACATACGGAGATCACCCAGAGCCACAGGTAAAATCCGACACCTAAACCACAAACTTGCTGTAACAAGGGTGTTGACTGCATTGGAGGGTACCTTTGCATGAGAAAGACGCTGTGATTTACTCTTGATAACCAGCTTTCTTTCCAGAGTCCACATAATCTTCATGACAGTATCGATAGGCTTCATCACGTAGGCAAAGTTTACTACATTACAAGCCGCCTCTGCCCAAGCCTCAACTGGGTTGCTCTCCTGCCTGCGATCTCTAATTTTTTCGCAGCTCCCCAGTGCCCATCTTGCCCTTCTTGGTGCCTCCTCTCTCTCCTGCCTGCAGCTACAGCTGATGTGTCATTTCAGAGCCGTGCAGCAGAGTCATCAGAACAAAAAACTTGAGACAGCAGCACTGCATTTTTTAATTTTCTCTGGTGCAGGCAGAGATAGGAATAAAAATGCCTTTTTTAAAGAAGATATCAATTTTGTGTATAGACCTCTTTGAAACAAGAGCAAGACTCTCACACGCAGCAAGATACACAGGTTTAAGTAGGAGGACAGATGACCTTAAGAAGCACCAGGTAAAATTTCAGCTGAAACAATTGTCAACAAAAAAATACAGCTTCAACAGCATTGAAATGTCTTATGAACATGTGCCAGGTTTTTTTTGAAGTCTCTGTTTTGGCAGAAAACTTGAAATATTCCTAATAAGCTGAAAGGTTTTGTTGACATTTTCAACATGCAATATTTGGTCTCCTGATTTGCCACAAGTTTCTTTCAAAGTTTCCTTCAAGCAGGATTAGAATAACGCTGTTTTGAAGCAAACCCCCTGATATCTGCCCGAGTCTTCATTACTGTTTTGCTCGGCAGATCTGCTCCTACGGCGCGATGCTATTTGCTAATGTAGACAGAGCCACTGTCTTCCGATCAAGAAATCAATTCAACCTGAACGTACAAAACAAAACAATAAAAATCATTTAAAAACTTACTGCATTTGGCATTCTTTTCTGTAGAAACAGCCAAGATAGAGATGAATACGGAAGGCCAGCCAAGACCAAGGTGCCCTGGCAGAAATTAATTGTCTGGCTGTAACTTCTCACACGGGCCCTCTCACTCCATTGCTATCAGACCTCAGTTAACGAAATGTTCCCCGAAACAGGCTTTACCATCCTCTCTTTCTAAGGACCAGCAGGACAATCTGCCAGATTATCAGGTACAGGAGTTGGGTTCGTCCTATCAAACTTGTTCCAGTTCATCAGGACACAGTCACTGAGGCTAAAAAGAAAAAATCCCTAGCTTAATACTTTCAATATATTCACCGAGGTGCTCAGAGCCTCAGCATCCAAACCCTGCTCTAATAACTCTAATTGCTTTTAAAAGGTAGACTAAGACCCGCAGCAGGCTTTCGGACTATCACCCTCCCCAGAAATTGGGACATCCACTGGGAGGTGGGAGATGTGGGCTAAAACCTCCTTTCGCAGGAAGGGGAACTTGAGCAGCTTGATGCGATGGGGTCCCTGAACCTTGGCTGAGGGGACGGCAGAGACAGGTCCCCCGTCACTCCTGGGAGCCAGTTCCACCATGTCCTTTCCCATTTACGGCTAGTTAACAAATTTCATTTCAGACGGCAAATAGATGTGGTTATTTTAAAACCGCATTTTTCAGCAAATTTACCATTCACAGAAAAGCATCGCACAGCTCTAAGACAAACCCACTAAAATTGCTCAGATACAGTCACAGAGGGCCAGGAGCTGGCTCTGAATATTCATTTGCTATCATTGCTACAACGCATTTACATTTCTTCTAGATGAATCTCCCCAAATGCCTTAAAGTAGCGAGAAGCGAAGGGCACTGCCACGAGAGCGGTGCACGGGAGGGACTTCCCGCAGAAGGGACACCATTTGTCACGCTACTGCAAACCGTCCTTCGGGAACATCATCACCCCCTGGAAACCCACGCCTCATTCCAGTGATCCGGATGGCAGTCTCTGTGGGCATCATGCCCAGTTCAGCCAGGAGCCCACACAGAAACATAAAACGTGCTGATCTGATGGCCTAACACAGACGAGAAGCTGCTGCCCATCTCCTCATGACGGGAGACACTAGAAGCAAACGAAATTTTCTGTTGCCCATTTGTAAAAACAGGAGCCCTGTCCAGCTTTGTGGCATTTCACAGGCTGAGAAATCCGGGGACAAACACTGTGTTTCTTGAAACAAGTTCCTCGAAACAGTACTGGAAGCTCAGGCGCATTTTCCTTTAACTCCCAATCCCGACAGGGAGTCCGGCAGGTAACCCCATTCCAGCGGTGGCTCCGAGGGTACCATACTGCATCCATCCTGGCAGACAGCGGGGAGGCCTGAAAGAAATGGGGAGGGCTTTTCCCCTGCAGTGTATGCATGAGACTGACTATATGGTTTTTCTCCTGCTTGTCCTGGCATGGACACGCCAGCCTGGTGCAGCCCTTGCATCCAACATGGGCACAAATGCCTTCCCTCGTGCCGATCCTCACCCAGCCTCCTGTGAATGAGGAGCCGCTGGTTCCTAACTCATGCTGGCCTCTACCTGACACGCTCTGAACATTCGGCACCCTCAGTGGATCAGCCCAGGAGCAACCCCCCACTCACCGGGCTCCGAAAGAAACACACCAAGTGATGCAGCGCATCTCGGGTGACGTTATCTCCCCAGCTCAGCTCTGAGCAAGAAACAGCTAAACCGCCTTCAGGGTGGTCCTCTGACCTTCTGCAGTCGAGCTCACACAAACGCAGGGCGGCTTGCCAACATTTCGATAAAACTGGATCTGGAATCTCCCCAGCTCTGAGCAGCACCTGAAGCCACGGCGAGTTGCTCAGAAATGTGCAGTAAGGCGTCCCGGCAGCTTGACGGCATCCCGGAGAGGGGCCGGTGACTGCGAACACCGGTGAGAGCCGATCACGGCACGTTTGGCCCCCACGCTTTACTTCTGCTGCTCTCATTAACGGACAGCGAGCAAATAAAAGCATCAGCAGCACATTTTTGCTGTCGAGTTCGTATGACAGACCAACTTGAAAAGCAGAACTTTCAACAGGCGCGTGTGGGCACCGCTGCAGAGATACCAGCGAAATAATTTCCTTGATACCAGGTGTAGGATTCCCTCAAACGTTCTGCTCTTCCAGAGAGAATGGCGCATCCAAGAGAAAACTGCCACAGTACATTGTCATGACAGTACAATCAAAGACTTAAGAGCTTTAAGCGTTTTGCTTTCTGTTTTTAATACGGTTTTACTCTTCTTATCAGATATTTGGGGACGGGACTGCTCTTTGGTACTAAGAGATGAATCCCAGTAACCACAGAGAACGTGCGGCAGTGACATGGAGCTAACCCGCTTGCAGATAATAACGGCAGCATTTTCTAGCATCTTGGTTTCTTCTTTGTCTCCCTGGAGAGTGGCTATCTCATGCCGGTGATATCCCAGTTATTTACTGTGTTAGCGTCTGCAAAGTCACAAGTTCAGCGTTCTGGATTAATTGCAAGTTGGCTTATCAAAAACAAAGAAAAGATTGAGTAATGAGGGGAACCGCTTGGATGCCAAAGAACTAGTGTATTATTTTAAAATTAAGACAAACAGAGCTCAAGGGAATAGCGCAGAAGGCATATAAAGACTTATGTATTTGTCCCTATGGCAAAGGATAACCTGAGAAGAATTATTTAGATAATTTGATGTCGGCATTAGCCAAGAATGATTTAGCAATCTGCTGCAGCTGTTGGAATGTGCTTACGGCTGGGGTCACAAGTCAGCTTGCAACCACAGGGCTGAACCTCCACGGCAGCGACAGAGGAGTTTTACTGCACTCATTTCTCAGAGTGCTTTTATGCTTTCAAATAGTGATGCTTTCCTTAATGCCCCGTGCTCTCAGTCATATCATGCACTTCTTGATTATCTGCCCCTTCGGGGCTTGTGTAGTCGATGTTGCTAAAACACAGATTGTGTCTGAATTAACAGCACACTGGGTCCCGTGTGCTCACTCTCCACCTAGGCACTTTTAGCATGCATTAGGTGCAAGGTAGACTATTCTAATTGTCCACACAGGGAGCCAGAAACGAGCACTGGAGGTACTATAAATTGACGCCCTTTCTTGGTTTATTCCAGCTTCCCCAACAGCTTCAACTACACAAGCCACCCTTTACTTAGCCTAAGGAGAGCTACCTGACATAAGATTCAATTAGAATCCCATTAAAGTCAATGGCAAAACCAACTCTGATCTCACTGGAAGTATGCACAGAGCTTCAGGCAAAAAAAAAAAAAAATATAAAAAATCAGGCCTGCAATACACTTCAGGGAGATTAGAAAAGGTATGAAATAACACGACCACGTGAAATTACAGATGCCAAACTTTCCCTATCAATTGCAGGTGGCTTTTATTCCTGTTGTAGAACCCCAGTGCTTTGCCTGATCTCATTTCAACCAGCTTCATCAGGAGGGTTTCTCCCCTCTTCTCACTGCAGGTCCTTCCACAGGCACCATGGTCAACCCAGCGGCGTGGATGGGGTGATGCTATTCCCATCTTTTCCTTTCCTTTTGCTGTCCTTCCTGCCTTACCAGGCTGCCCTTTACGGGCCCAAAGACAGCAAATCTTCCACTCAGACTCTCAGCGGAGATGCTCCCTCCTCTCAGCCTGGCTCCAAAGCCCACTTCAGCTGCTCCCTCAGGCACAGCCCGCAGCCTGCGGAGACCCCGCACCACCTCCTCTTTCTTATGGACAGAGACTTTCAACCTCGAAGAACCTGTGCCTTCCTCTCGCCTCTGGTCCCAAGAGACAAACGAATTAGCCTGATTCTCCTTTTTATACACCTTTTCAACAGCATTTTCCAGGTCAGGGATTCTGGTTATTCCCACCATCAGCTCCGAAGACCCAAAAGCAAGCAAACACCCTCCTTCCACAGTGACTGCAGACATCTTTCTCCACCAGCCCGTTTCTTAGTGACAGGCTGTCCTTAGCACGACCTTCAGGATAATTCGATGCACTCAAAGTCCAGTTAGGCATTGCAGAGGTAGGCTCTAATCCCCATGAAGAGGCAGGCTCCCCTTCTGACTGAATTTGGTATTAATTAGGGGTGTTTTTTTAAACCTCCACCTATTACTGCTCTTACGCTGTCACCCTGGGAATACTATATATAGTGCCAAGGGAAAGCTGACTCTGTGTTTTTCAACGGAGCACAGAGCTATCCTATATACCAAAGCAGCGAAACATTAAAATCAGCTTTCACTGGTATTTTGGGACTGTGTGTGATCCTTATTCTGCCAACTCAAATTAGAATGTGCTTTTAATAGCTACTCTTTCCAAAACCAGCAGAGCTAAACATCAATCCTTTCTGTTATCTGACAGCTTGAATCTCAGCTTTCAAAAGATGAGCTGTTCATCTTAGTTTGACTCTTTGAAGGTGGCGTTGCTAAAGTCACACACAAGTGGAAATAATATAAAAGAATAGGCAGAACAGCATCGCTGTAAACCACTCGCTTTGTCAAAATGAAATTGCTGCCTAGTATTTCTCATCTTCTGAACGTTTCACAGCTCTTGGAGTCGAAAGTCTGGAGGATGAGAAAATAGAGAACCAATGAAATCAGCTAAAAAAAGTTACAGAACTAAACCTGATTATCTTTAGCATTTAATTTCACGGGACTGCATGCCACAGCGAGCCTGGAAGAAGCAGCATAACCAGATCACACATTTTTCTCAGGTTTTAATGGGAAAAAGAACTGCAACAAAGCCCAGAGAGAGTCTTCAAAAGATGTACGTTTGATTAAGACGGTTTCCCTAAGACAGTCTGCGGTGCCTTTGGGACAGCAACCAAGTAAGAAGGGGACAGTGCAGCACCTCCTGTGCTGCTCGGTCTCCTACCCAGCTACTGTCCACACGCAAGTCCTTCTAGATCACTGCACGCAATCACTCTGCAGCAAACACAGCGCTAATAATGTTATGCTTTCCTGTCTCTTCATGCTGCCCTTATACGCTTTGTAACCCAAATATAAACCACACCAAATGTTTACAGCCATGAAAGACCTATTTATAGCAAAGACCACTTTCTGGCTGGTATACTTGACTGCTTGATGTCTTTTGAGTTTTCTCTTCAAGCTCATGACCTCCTTCGCATATTAATAATTTGCAAGTGTCATTGAAGGCGACATTCAACCGTATGCTCTCTTCAATCTCTCAGAGCTCTTTCCAAAGAGAACTGGATGCAGAGAGAAAACAGCAGTGTTTGAATTAAATGTGTTTTCTTTGTAAAGACACTTTGTGCCACAGAAGTGCAGACTGAAGAGAAATTATTTCGAGCAGTAGATGCTTCGACAGTCATTATGACAACAACTGTAACTAGGGTAGGCTCTTTGTTTCAAACTATGGTATATGTATCGCTGGTGATGTCTGAGGTCACGGCACGTGGCCTGCAGCTGGAGCGCAGATCCCTATTCAACAACATCGTCAACTGAACGTTTGGTAATAAAAACAGCCGTTCAGAGCCCGTAGGACTACGTGGTGCATCTACAATATTTCAAACGGGGTAAAATCAGTTCACACAACTCTAAAGTATGCAGAAGACAATCTCTGTATTTCCTCTACTAGAGGCACCCTCTGGACAACCTCACCTGTTTTGGAGTCCCTAGGACAACAAGCATTGCAATTAAACGATAAATCAGCGGCCAACTGAGGAGAAGCAGAAGGGGCGATAAACTGCTCTGCAGCAGTTAGATTAGCAGAAGCCAAACATGAGGCTAAAAAGATGGAAAAAGAGAGAAACAAACCAGTTTCCTCAAGTGAGGAAATGCACACTGCTGTTCTTTCGGCTCTCATGGGTGAGTCCCGTCCTGCCATCACGCTCACACCCATCCTGCGTCTGTACCATAAACTCTCTGATAATTACCTCAGTGTCAGCCTGCTGAGGGCAGAGGGAACGTCCTCAGTTTCTTCCAGAGTGAACACAGATGCAAATCATTCATACTGTCTCTCTGCGCCTCCTCGGAATTCCGGCATACCCGGTCACCAATGGACCATACACACATTACGGCAGATGGAGGGGGAGGGGGTGCTGCTCTTTTTTTTGGCCTGTGCTGTTGCCTGGAAGGAGGACGTAGCATTACGCTTTCATTCCTCTGCTTAGTTGGTTTTGGAAACTTTTTCTGCCTGCCACATAGATAAAATATTTAATCAACCAGAGCTTATAATACATTCCATTTCTTTTGGAAACAACTGCAGCTTTTGGTAGGACTTTTCCCTGTCTCCATTAATCTCCCTTTTCTTTGCCCTTTAGTGATGTGAACTTCCTTTTACCTTTTCTTAAGGCTTGACAGATGCTCCTAGCACTGTGCTTCCAGTATGGCACCCTTAGGAGAGTCCACTGTTTTGAGTGGATCATCCAGCCATATTTTCCAAGATGTATGGTGATTAATGCTAAAAATGCCGCTTAGGTCTTTTCAACACTATTAAACTGACAAGGTTTCTCCTCAACTCAAAGTACAGCCTGTACTCAAGTTAAATTGCTACAGCTAGAACACTCTTGATTAAAAAAAAATAAAAATCCAAGTATGGATAGCTGAAACACGCTGGAGCTTTTGCTAATCTCTTCAACTGTTTTGATACCTGTGAAACTGATAGAGTTCCTTCACCTTTTTGCCCCTCATTAACTTCACTTAAAGGAGATACAGCGTAAAAGAAGTCAAAAACAAACTTCATTTTCTTTTAAGGTAGCAGGAACTAAATGTTATTTGCTAGGACTAAAGGCAGTGCATGTCCCCAAGTACAGCTCTTGGTGTGCTGGCTGAGGAAAGTGGAGCGAAACATTCAATTCACTCAACTTCTCTCAGTTTCCAAATGCCAGAGAAGGGTCGGTGGCACTGATACTATATTATTTAGGAGCAGCTTTGGAGCTGTAGTTGGTGTTCTGCCCCTGTCACGCATCTAGAGGCGCTTTGCCTCTTGTTTTATGTAATACACTATGACTCTGATGTGGTCCCACCTTCTCACGTTCTGAAACATATAGCAAAAAAAACCCCTTTCTCTCTTTTGTTCCCTGTGTCAGGGCAGAGTCAATAATAAGGAATTGTCAGAACAGGATGGAGCCTGGCTCCAGAAAACACCGTTCCCAGGATATTCACCTGGGCAATGCAATCTCAGATTTCAGCAGTGAGTGAAGAAGGGGTCTGTACTAGGTTTGCATGGCAAGGTTTAAGTGGCAGGAGTCTGATTTTGTGAGCCGTTTGAGGACAACTTAAACTGTATTATCTGAAAGTTTTAGTCAGCAAAAACCCCTACATCTAGCCCCAGCTTCATTTCTTTTTATATGACTGAGGACTTTGCATCAATTCCCTGCCTGAAGGTACCAAAACTTGACTGCAAGAGGAGTTAGACCGAGACGACCCCCTGCTATCACATGGGTTGCAGAGGACATGGTAAGCATCTTCCCAACAAGTGCTATATGTGAAACTTTCGTCTCCTAGTTTTGTACTCCTTTGAGCTACCTTTTCTCTCTGAAACACAATGAACATCAGCTTTTGCAGATGCTCACATTCAAATGATTAGGGAAAGCAAGTTGCCATCTCTTACAGAATCAGGATTTCTTTCAGATTCAGGCAGCACGAAAAATAAGCTCCTTTTCTTTACCGTTCAGAGTAATTAATACTGAATTATGGTAGAATTTCTATCAAAGGACTTCTGACAATCACATTAATGCTAAATAACTTCCACATGCTTTATGCGATTACAATAAACTCCAAAGATGTGAACACAGATTAAGTCATTATTCTAAAGTAGTACTGAGTAATCAAACAGGAATAAAAGCTATCCATTAGTGCCTTGTCTCCCTGAAGCAATAGCAACACATTACCAGAAAAAAACCTTCTAGATTTAGACCTAACAACCAGGCCAAAGGGTATTTTGGAGTGAGGAGGAGGATATGGTCTACAGCACAACACAAAGAGAGGAAAACAGAGTACCTTAAGGGCGTCCATTTGATAAGGCCAAGGTATTTTTCAGATAAGGCCAAACTGTAGGTTTGAAAGCAGTAAATGTCAAGGTTGTCAGCAGCTCTCAAGAACCTGAGGTTGGCCATGAATCACTGGGGATAAACAACAGCCATGGCCATAAACTCCCCCTCGAGGAAGGAAGGGAGAGTTCCCAGAAGGTTTCCAAGTGCAGGGAGGATCATTCAGCGATCAGTTGCTTTGGCTGCTAGACCTTTAAGTCCCTAGCAGCTCGTTGCACATATTCCCGAAACAGCTAATCAAACAGTAACAGCAGTGAAATTCAGCCTTTTGTTTCACAGAATAGTTTGTACGCTGATGTGCAACACTCAGAAGCCATTGCTGAGATTTTTATCCAGAGGCTTTATCCAGGTAATGATTGGAAAAACAAATAAATTTTTTAACAAGCAACATAATTTTACCCGAATTTGCCTCAAGGCTAAAACTTCCCTTCCCTAATCTGCTATTCTGATAAGCCCCAGCGCACAACGCTGCTGTGCTTTACCAAGCTGGAGCCCAGAGCCTTACATGCTCCAGCCAATCTAGCACTTTGCTTGTAATACCACGTCCTCTTCAGACTGGTCCTGCTTGTTCTAAAAATTCAACTGTTTCCTCTATCTTCTCCCATATCTGCTTTTTTTATGTTAAAAAGAACAACCTGACAAATGTCGCATTTTAAAGGACTCCTCTGTTTTGAATATATCTTGAAAGGGAGTAGAAATATTATCATTAAGGTCCTGTCTTGGTGCTTGAAATCAGCACAGTTCCCCTGATATCAACGGATTTACACTAGCTTTTCATCAGATGAGGATATAGCTCAGTCTTTATATCATATGCCAGATATTTACAGTTTCAGAAGCCATCAGTACACTGCATTACTCAAGAAGCGCACTGTGAACATACAACTAAAGACAATGATACTATCTGGATGCACAAGGCTATGGAAATGATTCATTCAGCATGATCATTTGCATTCCTGAACCTTGGATGTTTACTGTACCAGGAGAAATGAGGGAGGGCAGGAACTGTGCTGGAGCACGAAGTGAGAAAAAACCCTTAGCACTCTGCTCTGGCAGAAAAGTCCCCTGTGCTCTATTCCAGCAGCCGTACCCACTTCCATTTCCAGCTTAACGGACCCAGGAGCGTGGAGTCAAAAGCATAAACAATTTGCACGAGGCCATACTAGTGTGCCTAATGAATTTCCTTCCAGAAAGCCAGTTGGCAAAACCAGTTCAGTCAATCCACGCCAGCGAGTTGCTGGGATGGCCCAGCAGCGGTATCTTTTTCAGCACAATCTAACTCCAGTTACTCACGATCAACTCCTTTGCGCGTAGCAGCATGGACAAATTTCCCCAACACACAGGGAAAGAAAGGAGCAGGTACAAAGGGCGGGAGGGAGCGCCTGGGTTTACGGTGGCTGCCTCTGGGACGTGCTGCAGATGTCCTGGCAGAGCTGAGATGCCAGAAGGGAACCCAAGGAGGGATGGAGAAGAGGCAGAGCAAAGAGCTTGCTGGAAATCCTGCAGTGTAAGAGACGCTGACTTCAGAAGGCTCTTTTGGAGCTTCCAGCAGCCCTGTAATGCTTCCTGATGTCCTGTAACTAACATAAAACCTGTAGTAAAGAATTAAATACTACAACGGACAGATGTTCAAAAAAACCCAGAAGAAATCAGGGGCAACACCACATCCTCTTGCCTCTAAACTATGGTGATATTTGCTATTAAAAATGCTCACAGATGATCTTAAAAAGCCGCCCGTGGCTTCTACTGTGAAATCTCTGAGCAGACCCACAGTTCCCACCGGTGACATGGAGAAAAAACTTCTCGCTTATCCCGCATGCAAAGATCAGTTTTCTCCCAACACTTCTTCAAACTTTTTCTCCTTTCCAGAGCAGGATGCCCAAACTCCATCTCTCAAACCCCACCCAACACAGAATCATAGAATCACTGAGGTTGGAAGGGACCTTTAAGATCATCAAGTCCAACCATTAACCCCCCCTGACACAAACCCCTTCTAAACCCTGTCCCTCAGTCCCACATCGACCCTTTTCTGAAACACCTCCAGGGATGGGGAATCCCCCCCCTCCCTGGGCAGCCTCTGCCAATGGTTAATAACCCTTTCAGGGAAAAAATGTTTCCTGATATCCAATCTAAACTTGCCCTGNACCCAGCCCTGGCCCTTGTTGAACCTCATGCCATTGGCCTCAGCCCATGGATCCAGCCTGTCCAGATCCCTCTGCAGAGCCAACCCCCCCTCCAGCAGATCAACACTCCCGCCTGGTTTAGTGTCATCTGCAAACTGACTGAGGGAGCATTCCATCCCCTCGTCCAGATCATTGATAAAAGTATTGAAGAGAACCGGCCCCAGCACCGATCCCTGGGGGACACCACTTGTGACCGGACACCAACTGGATTTAACTCCATTCCCCACCACTCTCTGGGCACGGCCATCCAGCCAGTTCTTTACCCAGCAAAGAGTACACCTGTCCAGGCCATGAGCAGCCAGTTTCTCCAGGAGAATGCTGTGGGAAACGGTGTCAAAAGCTTTGCAAAAATCCAGGTAGATAACGTCCATAACATGGTAGATAACATGGTTCCAAACTCAGCGCTCTCAGTTTGTAAGACTGGATGGTTCAGACCTGCACAAATTGAGACATAGAAAGCTAAACGTACAGGCAACTGAGTGCGGTCATACCATCTTCACTGTCTAAGTCTTCTTCTAAAAATTCTCCTACCCGAGAGAACACCAAGAACGTGTGCAGGTCTCTGTTTTCAGGACGACAGTTTTGTACAGTCATACCTTATAACTGCTGGGGACACGGTGCTGTAATAGTGCTGAGAAATTTATCGTCCCTGCTAAATTAAAAAGGACCTCAAAGCCAGCAGAAGGGCTTATTCCTTATTGCTCACAGAGCTTAATGATGTTAGCTCACTCTTTGGCTCTGGTCCAGGGGCTCCAGCTACAGGGACTCAGTCAATGCCCTCATAAGCCAGTCTGTGCTGCTTGGCTTCGGAGTCATGGATCGGTCCCTAGCCCTCTCCATTGACTGGTGTAGCCGTGCCTCCACTGAACATCAGTGCACCAGTGCAATGCAAGGGAGAGAAGGAACGAGGCACATTTTGCCACTGGGACCGACCCTGGGACTACAACTGGGAGCCTAGGGCCGCACAGGGAGGCAGCCAGGGGACCTGTCTTGAAGCTGTGTAGCTTTACCAGCCAGGAACAACCAGTGAGGGTCTGCGCGATGTCCGTACAAGTCAGTCTGGGATCTTACAAGGGAATTAAAAGCAAAGCCCTGGACGCTTTGCTGCTGATAAAAGGTCTGTGATCACGCTCGGGTAGAGGTCACACACGGGCTGACTGAGCCGAGCCCGCCGCGGGCAGCACTTCGCTCTCCTGCCAGGTTCCCATCTGAAACTAAGAGTAAACTTCATGCTCCAGATATTTCCTGCACAGAAAAAAAAAGGAAAGCAGGGCAAGGCCACCAAAGGCTGGGGAAGGGCAGAGCACTGGTTTCGCTCAGGCTGTACCAAGCTGTTATCTCAGGGAGGAAGGACCCAAGGAAGGACAATAAGTAAGTGCCTCCCTTTGACGGACGACAGCAAGGTATTCCCCACTCTAACAGAAGGGGACAGTGCATCATGTAATACCCTTTCCAGCACAATCTGTGCACTGTCAACAGTTTTTAACTTTATTTTTACATTTATGCTGAGTATGCCTCTCTATGCTTTCCCATTCTTTCAATTTCCATATGCGGACAATCTTGCACTTAAAATATCCTGCTTGTCATCCTCCTGAATTTCATATCCTTTGTGAAAGTCTCCACAAGAGTCAAGTAGCCACATTCTAATTTGCTGCCCTGAAATCATGAAAAAAAACCCTCAACTTTCTTCCATGACAACATTCTGAAACTTCACAGCATATTTTCTGAAATAAATGTGATAGATTAGCAGCCCATACCCTCCACATCGAAACCTCTTTTTAAAAAAAATTAAAATCTTTGTTGTGTTTGAACACCAATGACGATAAAGAACAAAATTTCGAGGATCACAATATTCAAACTCACAATTTAAAAAGTTACGTTACCAGTTTCACACCTCTAAATACACAACAATACTTTAAATAAAGCTCCCAAATAATTTAAACCCTATTTACATCTCTTTAACATCAGCCTTGAGCATTCACAGCTAAACTGTAATTTAACAAGAAACGTAGTCCGTGAGAATAGCTTATTACAACCCTAATGGAAGAAGTTACTTTCTCATTTTCATTCCACAAATCCTCTGATATCAGAGGCACAAAACTTGCAAGCATCTGCACTGCTATTTGTGTGTTTGATGGAAGATTAGTGGCTGTCGTTAGTGAGGTACATATTAGCTAAGAAATCAATTACAGCTGAAGAGAGAATTTTGCTAGGGCTTTTTCAGCTAGTATACTAGAAAAATTCTCCCCGCGCCCCACGTGCTACACATGTAAATAAAAACTGTTTAATCTACTTTTCCATCTCCCTCCATTCTCCGAGTCACTTGCAACTACTGTTATTTTTTCATTGCTACTGAAAAAACCCGCGTAGATTCAAATTCTACTTTTAATTCATTCTGGGGAAATTTTTCCCTCATGAGATCCGCATTATTCTCTGCCCTATTAAATTGCACTATACATACTGACAGCCTGATTTTCTCCATCCTGCTTTATCTTTCAGAAGGACCATTTGGTTCTCTCTCAGCAAAATGACAGCTTTTGGCAGGTTTCCGTTTCCTCTTCCAACAAACCAGCTATTGTGGAAAAACGATGAAACCGAGATGAAAAATTCCAGCAGATCAGCTATAACCTACCAAATTGCTCCGTCCATCTTGAAAATCACTGTGCTTTCGCTATTTACTCTTTCAAATCAGAAATTAAAAAAGCATGACTGCTAGAGAAAAAGAAATAAAAAAAGAGAGGAAGCAGGGAATAGGAATTAAGTATTGGGGTGGCACATCTCTCATTTAACTCATTCCGTAGGAGTTCTTGCCTTGCAATACATCCCAGACCAGATGGCAGAAAACTGCCATGAAAAACTGATTAAAACAAACTTCCTCACACAGAGTGACCCAACTTCGGATGAAAGCTATGTTGTGTTATTTGCGGTGTTATCCAAATAAAATGGTCGCAACTAACTTCAATCATTCAGCTTTTCCCCAAAAGCGACATAAGATAGAGAAACTCAGTCTTTAAGTTTGAATGTGTCTAACCTAGCTGCTGAGATTCATTATGGGACGGAATACTATTCCTTTCCTTTTACAGACAAGTGCATTTGTTGGTGTAAAACGTAAAGACAAAAATCCACAGAGGATTTACTGGCGCAAAATTTAAAAATTTACCCGAAAAAGCATGTACAGAAATCACAATTCATTATTTTTGTAAGCATAGCTACTCTCCTTAAAATAAAAAAAAAGGTAACTTTTTACTGCTTTTTCTTCCTGTTAGTTTTGAGAAGCCAAGAAACACAGGGATTAGGCTGACTTTTCTTATTTCTTATACATCATCAGCTCAGTTTCTTAGTAAGGATTGCACCCACCTCCCATTTGGCCGTTTCTGGGCAATGGATCTGAGCTCAGCTGAAATCCATTATACTTCTTGCGGAGCCCCAGAAGAGGACAAAACAAGATTGCCAACATTTTTAAATCACTCTTGATGTGCTGGACATTGCAGGATGCTTTCCTCAAAGGATTTTTCAATTTCCTACTGTAACGAAGCAGTGAGAGAAACTAATGGGCAAAGACAGGAAACAGGAAAAAGACGGGAGTAAGGACATACAAAAGCCACCTGCACTAGGTAGTAAATCTGGATGGGTTCATCAAGGCAGAGAAAAAACAAGAGCATCCTGGAGGCTCATTTGAGCGGCAAACAGAAAAGAAACAATGCGTCGTGAACTCTGTGTTTAGAGGTACGGCAAGAGATTTTTGTTCTTGGTGGAAGCACTTATTTCCAGCACACACTTCCCCTACCATTCTTTCCCCTCATGTCAGTCTTTAGGATGTTTCTGCCTAGACTTTTGTTTATCTTGGTCAGCATAAAATATTATTTCCTCTTTCTACTCCAATCGACTATTTTCATCTGCTGCCTCTTTTCCGGTGTCGCTGGAACAATTGCTTAAGACTTTCCACGCTGCCTGTGCTTCTCTCTCCCTTAACGGACATCCATCTGGTTCTTATATACTCCTTCACTAAATACTTCAACAACCAATTTTATAAAGGCTCTCTCTTCTTTGAAGTTTATATAAAGAAAAGATACTATGGGGTTTTATTTTTTTTTTAAATTGCTTTTTATTTCCTAGACCAACTTGGGGCGGGGAGGGGGCGGAAGAGGAAAGGTAAGGATACGTGGAAAGAGACTGCTTCTTTAAGGCTATCTGGTCAAGGACCTCTTCAGTAAATAAATATTTTTGTGGGGTGGTTGTGTTTGGGTTTTTTTAAAGGGATAGTAAGCAAAGGAGAAATCCACAAACAAGAACATACAAGGACACAAACCTGACCAATAAATGATAAGGGAAGCAGCGAGGAGAACCAAGCCTGCTCAGTCACACTAACCAATAAAGGTATGAAGGGGTGTGAGAATGTTTATTCCAGCAAGGTTGTCTGATCAAGGAAGTCTTAAATCAGGATGGTGAGAAAAGGAGAGGATAAAAAACCCCAAGCATACAGAGAAACAGACCTGACAGAACAGACATGGAGACAAGGAAAAGAAACAAAGCTCACCGTTCACACTCATTGATGGGCTACCAAGAAACTGCAGGTGCTGCTACCAGGAAGATCAACCTGGGCTTTGCAGTTGGAAACCAGAGGAAGTCCTGGACACCGGCTTGGGAGGGATGAGGGGGACCGGTACAACCACAGAAATCAACGGAAGGGTGGATGAAAGGACATGCAGGGGAAGGGGAGCAGGGAGGAACAAAGCAAGGGCAGACCAAAAAGGCTACAAAAGGGACTGCTCACCTGTCAAACACTCATAAACTACGCTTGTCTGGCTGAGCCCTGTGCCTTACCACCACAGCCTGACCTACCTTCTTATTAAATCTTTTCTTAACTGTCTCTCTGCGTAATCTCACTCTCTATCCCCGATTTGTGGGTGCTGCAAGGAACAGGCACCAGCTTTCGGGGCAAGCAGCGTGACTGCGCCGCGGGCCAGCTGCCGCAGTCGTGCCAGGGCTGTGTCCGTCCCCGGCTCCGTGCTGCCAGCTCCCGAAGCGAGGGGAGGTCTCTGGCCCCAGCCACTGGGGCAGCAGGGGTGTATTTCCTGAAAACCAGCTACTGGGAGGACTGGGACAAGTGAGGTACCAGTCGCTGGAGTTGGACTGTGGGTCACAGCCATGTCCCTCAGCATAGGGAGGGACCCTGGGACCCCTTGTCCCCAGGGCATGGAAGTGGGCAGGAAGGTCCCGGCCAGGGCTGCAGGAAAAAGTGGCTAGTCCTAATGCCCCTTAACAGGAAAAATCTTTTTCTTTCCTCGGAAAGAAAAGGATAAGATGTTTCATTTTATGCTCTGATTTTTTTACTCAAGCCAACAGAAAATGCTCTGTTCGGATTTGTTACCCTGCACGTCACGCTTACTTATAGGAGCATCTTCAATACATTCCAGAGAGGGGTCTCACCACCTTCTGCAGTATAAAACCATCTCCTGACTGCCACCCCTTTCTGTGTTTATACTTGGACCTTTTTTTGTGTTTGCTTCTGGACTTCTGGACGGTTATCCTTGGTGCCGACCATTTGGAAAATCTCAACATGAACTCAGTTTTCTATTGAATAAGCTACTACTGTCTTGAGAAGAACTTATAAACCATTTTTGTGTCTTACAAAATGTAGTGAATTGTATTTTTCAATGAATAAATTAATTCTTCTGGAAAACGTACCCCACAGCTATCCAGCAATTGCAGCCCCGCCACCAAGGCATGGGAGCTGTTTGTCATAGGTCAGTTATGGATTCCAAACCTACTTTCAATACTGTGATGGGTGATAATAATCCAGGTTCTGGAAATCCTTTCAAGACAGCTACATTCAAAATTATGCTCATGATATATTAATGCTTTATAACCACAAGCATCAGAAAGACGTGGATGCCCTGATGAACGACGAACACAGCTTTAGAGTTCAGATCTAAAATAAAACATTCAGCTTTTGCCCTTTCCCACCCACTCTCTCCAATTCATAAACATTATATTAAGAGAAAACACTAAGAAAAAAAAAAAGGGGGCTTAAACTCTAAGGACACTGGGCAGGGACAACCCCAGAAGAGCACTGGACTAGGAAAATCAGAGCAAGAAGGAGCCAAGATGGGTCAGTGATTAGGAGGCAACTGTCCTACGCCATGCACAGACACACCAGGAGGAAAGCACGCTCTAAAACAAAACGCTTCTGCCCAAAATAACAGCTGCTGTGACAGCCAGGGACAAGCCGCTCAGCATGCACATGGTGGCTGTGGATGAAGAAAGGTAATGAGGAGGAAGGCCAGGAAGACATGCTCAAATACTTGGAAGTCATAGAATCATAGAATCACAGAATCACAGAATCACAGGGTTGGAAGGGACCTTAGTAGATCATCTAGTCCAACCCCCCTGCCAGAGCAGGGCCACCTTAGAGCAGGTTACACAGGAACGCCTCCAGGCGGGTTTGGGATGTCTCCAGAGACGGAGACTCCCCCACCTCCCTGGGCAGCCTGTGCCAGGGCTCTGCCACCCTCAAGGGAAAGAAGTTCCTCCTCATGTTTAGGTGGAACTTCCCGTGCTCAAGTTTGTGCCCATTACCCCTTGTCCTATCACTGGGCACCACCGAAAAGAGCCTGGCCCCATCCTCCTGACACCCACCCTTCAAGTATTTATAAGTGTTAATTAGGTCCCCCCTCAGACGCCTCTTTTCCAGGCTAAAGAGACCTAATTCCCTCAGTCTATCTTCATAGGAGAGGTGCTCCAGTCCCCTAATCATCTTAGTAGCCCTATGCTGCACCCTCTCCAGCAATTCCTTGTCCCTCTTGAGCTGGGGAGCCCAGAACTGGACACAGTACTCCAGGTGGGGCCTCACCAAGGCAGAGCAGAGGGGGAGGATGACCTCCCTCGACCTGCTGGCCACACTCTTAACAGTCAACAGGCTTCGTCCCCCACTCTTGCAGTTCTCCGTGAACCAGAGGCAGAAACCGTGTGAAAACTTAAAACATCTTTAGAAGTGCATTTGGCTGGATTGAGGCCGTCACTGGTGCAAATCGTACGCACGTTTCTGATGAAGAGGGTATAAAAAGGGAATGCCAGTGAGCAAGCAGCCCTCGTAACACTTGAATTGCCGGTGGAAGCTCAACCCGTGCTGGATGTATGGCGGGGAGCAGCCCTCCTGAGTATGCTGTATCTTCAATGTCACTGAGCAAAAAAGCACTGTGTAAAAAACATGCCTCATCAGCTCAATGAGATGCATAGAAAGCTATAATGAGACCAAGGGAAAAAGGCCAGAAGCAGACATTAAAATGCATGTAGAAGCAAACAGCTCAGAGACGGTGAAAGACAGAAAACCCTGGCGCGCTCTAGAAACAGATGCCGTCGAAGAAAAGAGACGACGACAACTTTCAAACAAGAGTGCCTGATCCCACTCCCAGAGAGCCTAAAAAGAAAATCCTGTTGCCTTCAGCATACAGGAACACACTGCATAAATCAAATGTGGTAAGAATTGTCTGGAAAGTAAAGCCGTCGTCACTCGATGGAAGTGGACTTACTGTCCAGCTGCATCATTGTCAAAGGAAGAAATTCACTGGGATGAAGTTATCTAAACCTAACAAAGATTAATTCAATATCACCCGGATATATATCCCAGGCGAATGTACTTTTGAGATGATATGTATCAGCTCAGCTTGAGAGATCGCATTTATCCTTGTAAATTATGGGGATGATGGATCGCTGCATTATGCACCAGCGGTGCACCCTGAACATGTTGTGAGAAGTAATCTGCTTGCCAGCAAAGAATAATGCCTTATCTAATGCTGGGATCTTACATCGAATGCGCTGGTTGAACAACAAAATTATTGAAAACGACAAAAAGTCTGCCAGCGCAAACACTGACCGCATCCAAATCCCGGTGCAGTGCCTGAAGTGCTGAGGCTGCACCTCCTATTGAAAGATGTTATGCATTTGACGTAGTCCCAGCGCCCGGATTCGCGATGAGGGAAGCGTGCCGTGAGAGAGGAGCAATGGACCCAACGCTCGCTGCCCGCGCAATGCTGCTGATGTCACGTCTGACCGCGGTGGAACCGCTCCAGGATTGTTCTCCATTAGGGCACAATTAGCCCAGCACTCGCATTTTGAAAGATGCACGCTGGTGAGGGGAAGGAGCGAAGGAAGAGAGGGGGAATCGCCGGGATCTTACCCAGGCCTTTGGGAGTCAACAACGGTCTATCAGCCACAGCCCCCGAAGGATGGCGACTTAAAAATAACCCCTCCGGCGCCTTTAACTACTTAAACACGTACATAAATATTGAAAGGACATGTGCAGATATGCCTATCACGCAGAAAACAACAGGGATGATAGAAACAAACAGTTTCACCGGGAGCGCGGTGAAAACACTGCAGCTGCAACCAGGAATAAAACCAAAGGCCCATCAGCACAGCCCGAGAGCCTGCTTGTACAGCACAAGTGCAGGTGGCCAAAGATCAGGCAGAATAGCGTCACACCGGTTTTTAACTCCCCAAGGCAACGTCTTGCCCAGCAGATGGCCCATCCTCCTGCTTTTTCATTGTTAACACCTCGCTCGATCTGTTTAACACACTGTCCTCCCTCTGGAAAAAAAAAAAAATTGCACTGTGCAAAATTATTTCTCACTTGGAGCACGTTACGAAATGAGGCAGCTCGGCAGACTAACGCCAGCTAGCAGATGCAGACCATTTACACGGCTAATCATGCCTTTGCTGCAAGGCTGGGGTTGGAATATAATGAGACGAGCAAAAGGCAGAGTCGAAAAAGAGGCAAAGGTTACACGGACACCTAGGAACCGGCCGAGGTCAGAGCCCGCAAAAAGATGCTCTGAGAGCTGCAGCGTAAAAGCAGAGTGAGCAAATCCCCAATGAAACATCAAAAAGCAACGAAGTGGAAATATTTTTTTTTTAAAACCGGCAATGTGCAAGCCACAAGAGAGTCACAGGTTGAGTTCATTTTATGAGAGGGTGAGAAAGACAAAGGTGACCTAAAATGACGCAGCCTTACACCTAAGTATAAACACCTTTCAAAAAATCTCTCCATTGCCCCCTCCGGGCTATAGTCCATGCCCAAAGGCTCCCAACGTGGCAGGACTTCTCTGAACCTTTTCAGGCTTTGCTAACATCTGTTAGCAAAATCTTTTCCCTCTCTCCTAGCATCATTAATCTAGACCCTGGAGGGTCCACTGTCCCTACAGACCCAACACTGAAGAGTTAGCTCCCTCATCCAGCCACCTCCTGTTTCATCAAGCAGAATCATAGGGACAGTCAGCCAATAGCTTAAGAAAAGGATATGCTGGTGCTTCTAATTCTATAAATATTGTTCATGATGAAGTGTGAGTTTTCCCCCCCTTTTTTTTCTAGTTTTATCACTATTATTGCACCCAGTAAGCGATATCTGAAATGGTTTAGTATAGTATGTCCCCAACACAGGCTCTGCAATGAAAAGGTTACAAACAAAGCAGACTTTCAGACACTGTCAAGACACCAAATAATATAGAAAAACTTATACAGCTATAACTAAAGCCTCACAGAATATGAGGCACGTCAGGTATTTTTATACTCTTTTAATGACCCAGCAAAAACAAAAGCCAAAGCAGCATTTACGCAAAGGAATGAAACTCCTCCAAACTATTGCAACTAGAGGGACATGTGAAAAAAAATCATTTTTAGGAGACTTTGCAGAGTGACACGACAGCACGACACGTTTACCCCAGCTGTGGATCTGCTGTCTGTGCGTGCACAGGTTTGCCGATGTGCAGTGATAATTTGGCTTCATGATTACAAATAGGGAGCTGGCCCTCTCTGCTCCCAATTATCTCTTTGGAATTGCTGGGGGCACAGCGGGAAGAGCAAGGGCAGAGGAGGAGGCAGGAAATCCACAGCACATTATAGGATGTGCTCAGCTCCTCAGAGGAGCCCAAACAGCCACAAGGAAGAGAAGCCAAGAGAAACACACACAGGGAACAAAACCTCTCAAGGAAGGGCAGTGTATTTTAAACACCGCACAATATGTGGAAAAGGAAGAGGGTAACCCGGCAAATTCCTTCAGGAAGCTGCTTGAAAATAGAAGGAGGTGACAAGTAATTGCCAGGTTAACACCAAAGACAAGGACAGGGCAAGTGGAATGGCAAACCAAAGGAGAAGCAGAGCCGATGGGCTCATTGCATCGTTTTTAAATACTGATTTAAAGGGCAGTAACAAGGAAAAAAAGTGAAAAAAAAAAATCCCAGACTGCATGCAACTGCTTCTGGTGTGAAATGAATGGGACCCACTTGCAATTTTTAATTCATTTTCTCACCCAAGGAGAGATGCTCTCCACTGGAACCAGGCGGTTCCTGCTAACGCCAGAGTTTAGCAGGGAGTAAAAACGCTCGTCAGAGCTGCTCCTGAGGATCCTGGAAGTCCCTTTGCCACATCGGTGGGAGAAGCCTCATCCGCAAGTGCAGAGAGTGGTTTGCCTGACCTGCCTCTCTCACAGCAGAGGGAAACCGAGCAAACCAAAAACCAGAGAGAGAGAATGTGCCCCTCGGTCAGTACTGCAGAGCTTTTCTGCAGAGTAACAACTAGGCACCCCTTTGATCTAGCCACCACAAAACCTCTCAATACCTTCATCATGACCGACCGCAAGTGATCTTCCTCATCAAAGGCTGATGAGGAGACATCTTTGCAAATTATTTTGTCGCTAGGCTGATGAGGGCAGACTGATTTTCGGTGGTTTGTTGGAGGTTTCAGTGTTTGTTGAGCAAACGGCTGTGAATCTGTTAGGGCTGCTCCCAGTGCGAATCTACGAAGGACATTCTCCCCTGCTGAGGTCAACCAGCGGGCTCATGGCCGACGTCGTGCTGAAACTCACCCCTGCATCCCTTGTCAAACAAGCGAGGGCTTCGTGAAGGTTTAAGATTCTGAAATAACTATGTTCAGCCGCTGCAGAGGAGAGCTCTGGGGAAGAAAAAGCAAACCTAACCATTGCCTCAAACGCCTAATTCCGCAGGACTTGGATTTATAAATACGTAAATAAATACTCTGATTTTATTTCTCACATTTCATTCAGGTGGAAATGGGAGCTGCAATCATGACAGCAAAAGCATTTATTTTGCTTATAGGAACACTAGCAAAGTAATAATCAAACTGAGGCAGTTCAGTAACATGCTCCCTATCCCATAAAACTCTCTGGAGGACCGCTGTCAATTGACTTATAGCACAAAATAAAATCTCATAATGCTTCCTGATAAATGATTTTGTACCAAGTACCTACACTGCACGATATTTCTCGCCGCCTCCCTCCCTGTTTCTCCTGTATCTGCCTTTCCTCCTCACCTCCCAACAGCATCTCACAAACTCTCAGATGTCACCACAAGCCCCTTTCCCAGCGCTTCCTCTTCCTAATTAATCTTTTCACATCCTCCCCAGTACAGTAACACATAGGTGGCTCTTACCACAAAAATAATACACAGCAACATACACAGCGTTTGCATCAACTGATTGCGTTGCCTGCCTCGGAACAAGGTCTCCAAGAACAACAAGGAACTGCCTTGTTAGCTGTGGACCCCAGGGTATTTTTTGCCTTTGCTTCCCAGGAAGCCACATCCAAGAGGAACCAAAGCCTACTGTTGTAATTGAGTCAAAGATGGGTGAGGAAACAAGCTTTAATCATCTTTGGGATTTCAAACAACAGCTTTCACTCTCAGATCTCTTGAGCACGTATTTCTAGAACTTTGATTTAATCTGTACTGAGATAAAGGAAAAGCGAGTGCAGAACAACATGTCAAGGCCAAGTAGTTTTACCGCTTTCGCCTTCATCATTGAACCACTGCTCAAAATATTTCTTCCCTGGGGGTAGATCTACTGCCAGGAGCAAGGCAGACACACTGTCCCTTTCTGTGGGACTCCGCTAGACGTGCCAGACATGTTTCAGGGTGGAAGAAGAAAGGGCTGCTTCTAACAGAGAAGGAAATAATCAAGGACCTCTAGTCCTCTTTCAGTCATGCACTCTGAATTACGTGTTTGTCTCAGATTATCAGTGCAAGAAATGAAAAAAAATAATGAAAAATAATGTTCATTTTTGTGAAGGGAACATTTTTGATTTTGGGGGGAGAAAACCCCTGATATTGAAAACAGCTGCCTCCTATCCATTTTTAGCTAGCGTGGCTGTTGTGTAATTCAGGGATCAACTTCCCCCTTCTGATGACTTAAAAAAGCTTTACTCTAAGCTCTCCCTCTCGTTCTACAACAGGGAACTCTTCGCAAGAGCATCTAGGCTTGTGCGGTGCTGAGGCAAACAGGCTGATGCCACTTACTGAAAAATAGAGATGCTCCCTGTGGAGCATTCAAAATTGTGGACTATAATGTTCCCTCCAGGTATCACAGCATGGCTTACTCCAACTGTCCTTCCATCGTACACCGAACAAATATAAATTCCCCGTACCTCTGGGGTTTTTTTTCCTAAGAAGCATATACCCATCACAAATCAATTCTTACTTCTCACTTTTAAATGCACTTCTGGGGTGATTTTTTTTTAAAATTCCATTGGTGAAATTACGACATTAAGAGACACTGATACTGGCAGATGTAAATGATGGTCAGCCACACAAAATCAACACTCCTAGGTTTGATGTCCTATAGCAAGGACAAGAAAAAAGAAAGAACGCCTACTTAAAAGGGGTTACAATACCCCCAGAGTCCAGAGCTAAACAGAAACAGTTGGATGGATTTGCAGAATTGCCTCAGGCTTTGACTCACATTCATTGCGATGACTGCAAATGTAATGACCTGTTCTCCCAACTGTTTGTTCCTGCCGCCTGCTGGGGGTTACTGCCTCCAAGGAAAGGCAGTAAAATGAAACTTATGAGGGCTGCTTCAACCCAGCGCCCTGCAACTTCACTAATGCTGCGCTCAGAGGTGCACTGAGCTCCAGCCACAGAACATGCACCACATGCAGCACAGCTAGGGACGGGAGACAAGTAGCACTTAAATCCACCTCCAGTGTTGGTAAGTAAATACCCAAGGCACATGGCCCTTGTGTCTAAGCCTGTGAGTCTATAGAAAGGGTCCAGAAATTTAAAGCCTACCTGAAGAACAGCCACTCGGAGGGATTTCACCAGCTAGTGTGGACATGCTTTTATCTGAGGGAATGATTCATCGTCCATAAATTAGCTGATTATCCTTTAATTGGCATTTTTTTGAAACATCATAAGCTAAAAATGTATCACTTTGCGCTCGTTAGCTTATTTTTAATTCATTAAAACGGTAAGTAAACAGGGAAAAACTGATTTTCTTAGTTCACAGCAGAACTCAATAACCAGCTGGTGGGGATTAGGATCTCCTCATCTCCCACAGGGCGGATATAATTCACGTTTCACTTCTGCTGGAAGAGGGTGAAGCAGCAGGCAGGGCTGTCACACGTGAGCTGTCTGTCCAGCTCGGCCACTGACTCCAGGGCTTCACACCTAGGCTTGGTCTGAGCCAACGACTGCCGGGCGCCACTTTCAGTTCTCCTTGCTCAGCTAAAAGCTCTGTATCTTTTCAGCTCACTTTATAAGCAGTTAAACTGTTCTCGCTGCCACCGAAGCTGTGAAACTGCACCCGCTCTGGCCATTTAAACACAAGGAAAGGTAAAGGAGCTTTTCCTCATGTTCAGACTGCTCAGTGTCCCCTGACAAAAGCAAAATCAAGCAGCAGCGCCGTGCAAAGATGCAGAGAAACCGGTCACGGAGCATGGAGGTGCAGAACAGACGGTACAAGAGACCGGCTTCGAAGGTGGCAAACACATTAGCAATTAAATTCAGTTGCAAGAGAAATTCATAAATCATAACAGGCAACACAAATTATATTGTCACCAGAGTCACAGGGCTGCTTCTGGGTTTTACTGGTCCAATATTGTGATTGCTGCACATATAACACTTAAAAATATTAGCCCAAAATAGGAGGTACTCCTCTTTCTGGAATACTGCAAAGTCGTACTTAAAAACGAAGACTCCTTTACTACTCCTCAGTCATAGCAGTAGCCTATTAGGAGAATGTACACTGTGACTTAACGCTTTTATGTACGTGCATTACAGTAAATTAAAAATGGGATAACATAGCCTTTTTTAATAAATAACACACTGCTGCTGACACGCGTATTACAGGCTGTCTGATTCCTACAAAAATGGGTGTTATAATTCTGGTGGCCAAAAGCAGCCTGCTGTTTCATGGGTAGTCATCAAAATGTCAGGTTTCAAAATCTCAGTATTCCCTGCTATACACAATAAAAATATCCAATTACACTTTCTAAAGAAATCACATGAATTTAAAGGTATAGGCACCAGAAAATATATAGGAACTGAGAGTGACAGCCTTTTGGAAACACTAAGACTTCTATTAATATTAATCATGGCTAGAAGGGTTCTCTTAGTCATTTTGAAGTTCATCATTGAATAAAAACAATGTGAAATTACAATTTCACCTAATAATCAGTAGCTTCTGGTTCTTAATACCTTTGGGTTTTCTACAAAACAAACCCAAATTCTGCTTTAATTATGTAACTGCAAATCCAGAGTAACTGATTGGGGAGATAAAATGCTACTATAAGAATAAAAGCCTACTAAGAGTTTGATTCAGAGTTTTTCTGCTTGCTGACCTTAACTGATGGGAATTAGGCAATGTTTTTGATGGAGCCTTTTATCCGAAATGGTTCGTTGCAAATCATCTCATAGTAAGAGCTGGAGGGGAAACGTATCAGGACATTTCAATATATTCTAAACAAAATAAAGTCAGGTCTTCCTCTGAATTGTATTTCAGATTTCATTTTTCTCAAATATAAATACTTCTAGTGCTTCAAAACAAAATTAAATACTCCAGTCTGAACCTTCAGAAACATTTCTTAAAACTCAAAATCATTATTTTACTTTCTTTGGACCTTCCAGCTAACAAAATAACTAGCTATTTGCACTGCTCTAAGATTAGACTGTCAGAAGCAAATGATGTTAATAAATGACATATTAATAATAAATTAATAATTGTTAATAACTGATGGAGTATTTGCAAAAGTACACATACAAGAGAGGGAGAGAGAGTTGGGTACATTTCACTGTGCCCTTGAGTGGTACATGCAGACTGTTTCAGTCTATTTGCAGTAAAACTCATTAGCAAACAATTTTTGGCTTGTGTGGTAGTATCAGACAGACAACAAGAGCCATGTCAAGTCTACAGCACAACACGAACAAATCAAAACTTCTTACATGGAACAACTTCCTAAATTGAAAGCTGCTGCTAGTTACCAAAGACGCTTTCTGAAGTGCGACCCAGCAGCTGCAAATATTGCTCCCCAGGAACGGCAGCTTCTTCTCTCTTTGAGAGATCAGAGAGGACTGGTTTTGGAAAAGGGCTAAGGCACGTTTCAATCTAAGCAGGTCAAGATTGAAACACCATCTGTCAACCTATACAACCACCCCTATTGCTCAGAGCAATAAGCACCTTTAAAGGGCGGATCATCCTCACAAGGACGCCTCTCTCTCTCTCTCCATTAACCACAGAAGCCTAGAGGAAACCCCTAGACTTCGTTAGGTGAGATGATTTGCAGCATGGTTGGATCTGTGAAAAATAGGGAAGGTATTGTTGGCTTTCGCCATAATAACAAGGCTATAAATATTTGACTTATAAGGATAACTAACCTGTAGTGAATTAGGAAATATGAGAAACCTCAAAGATGAGAGCTATCAGCAGCTATGCAAAAAACATCCGAGAGAAACAAAGGAGAACTTCTCCAAAAGACCCAACAAATGATTACCAGAAGGAAACATGCATGGGAAAAGAGAACGGATGATAATCGATCCTCAGAAACCATTGCCAGAAGGAAACGCACAAACACAAGAGAAAAGGAACTAATGATAATCAATCATCATAAACAATTACTCTGCCTACATTAGTGAATACATACGCAATATTGAATGTATATAAGACATGGGTGAAGTATTAGCGGGTGTGCCTCTGACTGGAGTCATGCACCCAGCGCTGTGCTTTTGCTTTACTGACTTTGTCCCTCCAATAAAATAAGTGCCATTTCTGGTTAAGAGATCTGGCTGTTTCTTACAGACCTGAAGCTCTATAGCTGTCCCGAGTGAACAACTGCACTTAAAATAGCAAATTCTGTATTTTGTGAGAGGGAAATGTGAGATGGGATTAAATTTCATCCAAAGCAGTGCTTCATTTGCCCACATTACTCCAGTCTTACTCTTTTTAATACATTTGGCCAAAACCAGAAATAATGCTGGAGTGTTGTTTTCTGTACTGAAAATTTTCCCAAGGAGTAAGGAAAACACCATTTGAAAAATATTTAACAATTATTGGACTGTGTCTTTAAGAACTACAGGATTTCTGTAATAGTTTGTACTTGTGTTTCAATGTGAAGGTCTGGAGAGCATGTACAAAAGTGTAAATAATTCAAATGGTAAAGGAAACGGGGAATCTGTCTGATTAATTAAGGGTTACAGTACGAAATGGCCTTGTGAATTGCTAATTCAAATAACGAGCCTTAGTTCAGTGCTACCTTCATTACAAATGAAAAGTACAGTAAAAATCACAAGTACCTCACCCGAAACCTAGATCTGGTCCTCCAGCAGTGCTGCAGGCACCGCAATTTGGAGGAAAGGCGAAAGCACCTCCCAGCTTTAACATCCAGTCATTCGGAAGAAAACCCATTGTTTATAGGGCACTCTGCCCTATTCAAACACAAGGGATATGATTAAGTTCTGATGGAGAAGCACAAAGGCCCAAACATAAGCTTTGGCAGCTGAGAGGATGAGAGCACTTGCAGAGCTATAGCTGTTCAGATGGTGAGAGTTAGGGTAGCTCCCTTGACTTCACTAGAATTATACGGATATAATACACCAGCTGAGGATGTCATCCATTATCTGTAACTCCAGCTGCGCCTGCATTGCTAATCCAGCCAGATCTTTGAGGGAAGACTCATATGGCATGAAGCAGACTGCTTAATATAATTTAAATGCCACGAAAAGACTCGTGGATAATTTCTGCCTCAACTCACTGTGACTCAGAGCAAAGTTAGTATGGCAGAGGAAATAAACCAACACCAGTTTTTGACAGGGCTACTAGACAGTCCACCAAGTGGTCCATGCACACACACAACAAGGCACTGAAAATTACTGATTTGTTGAAAGGACTTGTGTTGTGCAATTAGTGAGCAGTTTGTTACGAGCAGTGAACGCTCCAAGTTGTCACTCAGCATAAAGTCCAAAGCTGCTGCAAGATGGGACATAGCCAAAGGGTTCCTACCGTGTAAACAGTTCACTCTTAAAATTCTTTGTTTAACCACCTTTTTTTTTTTTTTCCCTAAGAGATGTGCTTATCTGTTGAGAGCAAATGTAAAAAGGGAAGAAAAATCTAGGTCTGAACAAATTTTCTCAGCTAGTTAAAGGATACGCACAGAAAAACAGTGACAACATATGCCCGGCTCCATCAGTGAGCCACCATCCTGAAAGGAGTCGGTTCGTCATGTACTGGGATGTCTTCTTTCTTCAGGCTGCCGCTGTCGGAGCTGCCGGAACAGCTTGCACTTCTTGATTACAGCCTATGCACGCAACCGCTCAGTCACTTTGCACGACTCCAAACTTCTGGCAAACAAGGAAGTTGCAAAGAACCCTCTGAGCAATTCACAGAGGAGTCCTTGCCAGGCGGCCGCTGAAGGATGTTCATGACAAGTCAGTATGCAACAGAGAGGAGCAGAGGGAACATGTGCCTCGTTAGGGGCACACGTTGCCCCTACATCCATCAGGCACATTAGCGTTGCCAGCTCCCCTGTGGCAGTGGCATAGTTTCGCTTCCAATCATGCAGAGCTGGTGTTACATGTTTAGCGTGTTACGTATTTAGCGAGGAAAGGGGGAAAAAATAACGCAAGAAAGATGAGAAGTGGATCTCGGGTTTAACTCTTTGTATCTGCCAACCACCCAACCACCCCTCGCTTCCTCCACCTTCTCTTCCACCTCTCTGTACCACCCAGGCGCTGCCAGGGCCCCCATACCTGCCAGGTTTCAGCAGCAGCAGCAGGAATTTTCTCTTTGTCAGGCTGTGAGTGGGTCCTGTAAGAGCCCCTTGGCTCGCCAGGCTCTGTTCGCTGCTTGACCAGCTATTCCCCATCTCCTCCACAGAAAGGGAGAGAGACTGGACAGAAGCTTCCCAAAGACTAGATTCAGCGTGCTCTGCCCCCACTCCACCCCCCCCACCCCCCCACCCCCAACTTAAACAACGCTGCTTTACATATAAAGCCAGATTAAAGAGAAGAATAAAGGATAAAATAGCAAATGCAAATGATATTACCTAATATGCCAGCTCAACTCACTTAAAAGAACTTCACCCTACTCAAAGGCAAAAGCAGTCCACTCCAGTTTTAAGGAGAGGATGGGTTTTTTTTGAATTCTAACCAAAGTCACCAAGAACTCCACAAACATGTCTAAAAATCTTTGCCAATGAGTATCACGACGGCCAATTTTTCAAACAAGTCATGTGAAGCAAAAACGATCTTTCCGGGCATCAGAAAGCTAGCACATAAGAGAAATCCGTGCTTCCCAGTTCCTGCCCTGACCACTACAACGTCCCTGCCACTACGAACAATCAATGTCCTTCAGGGAATGGGAAGTCCTTCTAAATATATCGTGCAAAACAAGCAAAATTCAAACTGAAAACTCGGGGGCAGGGCTTCAGCTGCCATACCTCTGTCGTCTTAACAGAGACAGCGGATTCTTAGTGGATCCACCTGAAGACACAGTTTGAAGGTTGTCGTGCCTGCATGCCTTTCTCCAGGTGAAAGACGGAATCAGTCCCTTAAAAGACAGTTCGTTGCATAGGACAGAATTATCCTTCACAACTAGTAACCACACGAAAGAGAAAAAAAAGGCATTAATATCTCACACCCACTTTATTTCAAGTAAGAAATTAACATTCAGCGCCACCACTGATGGATTTATTTTTTTTTTTTCCTTGGGTTTCCAGGACTATTGCTAACGGTGGTAATTTAAGGCTTTGTTTCACAGAGATACATTTTCAGGCAAGGTTGCAAGTGGGAAAATGAGAGGAAAGGCAAATATTACTCCGGAACTGGGCTGACCCAGCAACATCCAGGAATGCTAATGAAAATAACAGGAGGACGTTGAAGGTCCTTCCGTGCTGTGGCTGCTCAGTGACTGTGGAAAACTAATAGGAAGGGACACATCCCTGAACTACTCATGGATATCGTCTGCTCTGTAGGAATGTGGGATGCTCAGGTTCCTGCCAGTCTGTGCCAAAGGAAAATTCCTTGTCAGTAAGTTTGCACTCGATATACACCTTTGTATCTGAGGAAGAAGCATCAGAGACGAGAACCAAACCCTGCAATATTCTGACAAGGTGTGAACAGCAATTAGCAACTCTGTAGACAGAAAGAGGTTCTCTGGCAGGTCCCATTAATCTCTTTATGCAGATTTTATACTCATGATCGACTGCGTGAGTAGCCAAGAATGTAAGTCTGCTCTTCGCACCGGGTACCTCAACAAACACCTATGGCTGAAGACTGGGCACAGAGCCAGGAACACGCTGCTCTGACTCCGCTCTGACCCTGGGTTGGTCTGTGATGGCTCCCTCCTGTTTCTATTATCCTGTCTGAAAATGAGGGACAATGACACTTCATCCGCCCTGCTAAATGCTTCAGCTCCGCAACAGCCTGTAAACAGCAGCTTGGCTTAAACTTATTCCATTTACAAAAAAAACCCCCACCTTCTGCAGTGGGATGGAGATCAAATCTTTCATATCACGCCTCGCAAACAAGCCTTTTTGTTCCTGCTCTCTGTTACAGTTCCCGGTCAACAGTCAGAAAGCTTTCCTAAAGGCGAACTGCAATCCTTGCAGCTGGCTGTCAAAGGAGCTTTAGTACCACCCACACTCCACAGCTCTTCTGAAGGCTCCTTCCTGCCTGACACAGAAGGATGAGAACAGATAAAGCCGTCATTCAGCGGGAGACTGACTGGGACACGGCATGAGTGGGCTCCAGCCAACACACAACCCGTGAGGGAACAGCAGTTCTCCGCTGCCTCCCGTTTCACTGCTTAGCGCAATCCAGACACCCTCGTGCCAACATGAACAATCGTTTTTATTTTTGTTCTACCTCCAAGCAGCTTGTACTTGGTGATCCAAGCCTGTCCTGCGCTTCCTTGAACTTAGAATCACAGAATGGGTGAGGTTGGAAGGGACCTTTAAGATCATCAAGTCCAACCATTAACCCCCCCTGACAAAAACCCCTTCTAAACCCTGTCCCTCAGTCCCACATCGACCCTTTTCTGAAACACCTCCAGGGGGGGCCTCACCTTCTACCAGCCTAGACCAGAGTACAGTGAAAATCGGCACGACCAAGTGACACACAGCTGGAGAGAGCGTGGAGCACGTCCTGAGGACAGAGTACGACTAGGACTCCTGGGATATCCATCCATTTGGCACATCCCTAGTGAAGCCCCAGCTGCATCACCCCGGAGTAAACAGAACTTAGCTGACCCTTTTAGGGCTGATGGGAAGAGCACGAGTAGATGATGAGCTCCTGTAATGAGTCATTTAGAGGATAAGAGATTTACCGGCTCGCACAGCTGTGCTTTACATCCATGAAAAGGCCTGGATCTGTACATGCAGTGTGATCATTTTCTTATCGGTAAACAAGCTCAGTATTACTCTGCCTTAGCCCCTAACCTGATTGAGATTTACAAGGTGATTCCCCTGGCTGTTCATCCTTCCTATCTTCCACAAATAACGGGAGCCTACAACAAACCTGGCGCTGATTCAGGGTCTTCACTGTATTTTAGTTGGCAGCCTCTGATGTGCATCGACTACATCTGTATCTTCTGTTTTAAGGCCCAGGTGTCTCAAAATTGAACGCTGCAGCTGCTCTTCAAGAATGGCGTGCTTCGTTTTGTTTGTTAGTTTTTCCTTTTGGTTTATAACTCACTTGCTTTCTTAAAAAATGAGGCTTAACTCTTACTGTTTTCTTGTCCTGACTATTGCTCAAGCAGTCCACTGTCAGGATACAAATGCGGCTGCTGCTTGGAGTGTTGTTTCTGCCAAAGGTTGGTCTGGCATAAAAAGAAGTAGGATGTAGATTGGTCAGAAGTTATCTGAAAAGCAATCCTTCACCGTATCAAAAGCAAGCCAAAGAGTTTAATTAGCCTAATGAATCTAAGAAACACTCCCTTTTACCTTGTACAGTGTAAGGGGATCTTCCAGTCACTGAACTGACCTTTATAGAAAGAAAAAATAACTGTCATGTTTCATTCTTTAATCCTGCTTCCTACATTTTCTCTTTCACCTGTTTTGGCAGTTATTCTTTCTTCCTGTTTTTTTTTTACCTCCAGTTAGGACACAGCAGAGCAGTGGCCACCCCACTCCCTGCTCCATGGGCTGGCTAGCTCGGCTCAGTCTTTAATAGTATCCTTGGGAGCGAATGGAAGATGCGCTATGAGTATTTCTGCATGCATTAGAATAGATTTCAATTTAAAAAAAAAAATCTCTAAAAGACTACTTAACCTAAGGTATCAGTGACAAGAATGCCACCTTAATATGTGCTGGCACACAGAATGGAAAAGCAAGCACAAAGAGCAAGCTACTAGATAGTAATAGGGGGAGAGGAACAAAATCTCATTATACAAAAGATGCGTTATATCACAGAGCTTCAGCGAAAGTTCTAGCAACTACTGATAGCATTCCCAGTTCCACACATCTAAGCAGATCTATCAAACCAGATACTTCAAGTGACGCAGGGACCTGGTGTGTGAAGGCAGGAAATTCTGTTTAAACACAGAGAAAAGCTCTTCTTCCTCTCAGGGTGGTCCAACACTTGACCAGGTGGCCTGGAAAGGTGGCGGTGTCTCCATTCCTGGAGATAATCAAAACCCAAGCGGACACGGTCCTGGCCTGCCAGCTCCAGGTGGTCCTGCTGAAGCGGAGGATTGGAGCAGATGGCCTCCCTTGCAACCTCAACCATTCTGTGATCCTGTGCATACTGATCAAGCTTAGCTGTACGGAAGATTTCAACTCCATCCTGCCAAGATGTCAGCTGGTTTGACTGTGTATTTGCAGCATTGCAAAGACTTGGGCAAGTAACCTTAGCGATGAAAAATCTGCATCCGTTTGGTCCCTCCAGAGAGTAAACAGAATTTTAACAAATGACATGCTTCGACTCGGGAATGTAAAAATCTACCCACGTGATTTAGCCAGGTCTCTCCCTGAAATAGGGTTGGAAAAGGTAATATTAGATCAGTGTCTCTCTTAGTTGGAGAGTAAATACAACTATCTGGTGCATTACTGTATTACAGTACGTCATTACTAGATAGCACAAGGTAGCAGAGAATGAAGCTGATGGAGTTTGACCAGAATCCGGAAGGAAATTTTGATCTAAATTATAAATGAGCCACAATCTTTTAAGCCGCAGGGTGACCTCTTGCCATAGAAAGAGTGATGATAGACTCAGCTACACCGTGCCTCCTATCAGCTTTACTCACCAGCACCAACCTGCTGTATGAAACAGGCCTGGCACTGAAAAATTAAGCCAAGACTATTTCTGAGAACAGTCCATATTCACCACTGCTATTGATTTGAAACATTGCTCTGGGCATAAACCCAGGCAGAAACACTGTCTTATTAGCAAGTAAACCCCGCCAGCAGCAGCAGAAGTAATAATTATCATACAAGAGTCAACACCCTCCCAGGATGTAATGAAATAAATCAATTAGAAATTCAAGGACACGTGTACTTTCCACATTGTTTGCTATCCTTTTAGACGGAGTAAAGCAACAAAGGTAGGAAAGTCATAGTGGAACATTCTAGTCTGAAAACTGCATTTCCTTTTCAAGCACAAAGGATCCATACTCCTATAGATAAGCCAGTTAGAAGGGCTGGCACAGATGAAGTTAAAAAGAACTGTAGGATTTCATATACAAGAAGTTCATAAAGTGGCTAGAATTCCTTTTTCTAACACACTTGAGAAATCTCTTGTGTGTTGTTTCAAAACCCGTGCGAAATGAACACTTAATTTCAGGGTGCAATTTGACTCAAAGAGTCAGAACCTTAAGGGTCTGATTTTAGCAGCCTGCCTGCTTCTGTGAGAAGTACCTAAGTTATTCAAAAGCACTGACAACATGCCAAAATCAGCAATGCCAAATCTTACAATTGTATATTCACATACTCAAGGGAGAGTGTTAAAATTACTCTACTGGAGTTCTTTAATGCTTGTACTTTCCAGCTCCATCTTTTATTAGCTGTTAGTAATACAGTTGAACAAGCTGCCTGCGTACTCCGATCGAGCTTTCTGTTCTAATTGATCAAATTTAAACTCAAGCAAGCCTGAGCCTATTTTATGATTATTCCCCAGGTAGTCAAGGCCCAATTTTCTACTGTTATGTCACAGGCTTTTCTTTGCAGCTCTCAGTGTAACTGGGTGTTTGCTATTTGAGTGCAATCTCAAACAAGAAAAAGTGAATGCTGTGTACAGACCCGCCAGATTGCAAGAAACCAGGTATTTAGGCACTTCGGTGGAAGTTGCTCTGAAGATAAGGCTTCTGTTAATGTAAGTCTAAGTTTTTTGCTTTAAATATGGCATCGAATTCAAGGAAACCACTCTTATGTCAAGGACAAGGTGGCCGATGGGGAATCCCTGCCTGGTCAGATGGCTGTTGCCACATGTTCAGAGCATTTCCCAGCTGACGCTGCAGCTTTTGGTCCTAATCATCTTCTCGCTCTCCTTTAGCCCCATCTTTCCGACTGGTCCAAAATAAATGCAACTCACATTCACTTTGAGCCCAAGCAGAGAAACAATAAACATGATCTCCTTGTAAGGTATATCTAGCTTAGTCAGGAAACAAAACCATAAATTGATAAAACAGTCCTAACAGTCTTCCGTGTTTACAAATAATCATGACAGCCTCTCACACCACATCCCAAAATGTAGACACCTCTGCTGTGTGTTTTCTGCATTTACATTTGGACAATCAAAACCACATCAGGAGCACCCCAGGTACTAAGACTTCTTTTGTCACTGCACTGTCTCCCCTGTCACTACCATCCCCCTTTTGAGGTCCTTTCACCCTCTTGCAAAGAATATCCTGCTGCTAAGCTCTCTGGTGGAAGATGTGGATGTGGTCTACCTTGACTTCAGCAAGGCGTTTGACACGGTCTCCCACAGCATCCTCCTAGGGAAGCTTAGGAAGAGTGGGTTGGATGAATGGACAGTGAGGTGGATAGAGAACTGGTTGAAGGACAGAGCCCAGAGGGTTGTGATTAGGGGCGTGGAGTCTGGTTGGAGGTCAGTGATGAGCGGTGTTCCCCAGGGGTCAGTACTGGGCCCAGTGCT
>VXBO01009377.1:297846-331497 GCA_013400135.1 Rhinoptilus africanus
CATCCCAAACCCGCCTGGAGGCGTTCCTGTGCCCCCTGCTCTGGGTGACCCTGCTCTGGCAGGGGGTGGGACTGGGGGATCTCCAGAGGGTCCTGCCAACCCTGTGATTCTGGGATGAACTGATGCCACTACAGGCCACACGTTACACTTGCCTCGAGTCCCTCTGCACCGCAGAATCCCTCCCCCGGGGCCCGGGGAAACCCTTAGAGGAACTCTCTGCAATCACGACTCACTATCTCTTGTTGGCTGACATATACACACCTTCAAAACCAGGCTTGTCTTTCTTCTATGCTATGAATCTGTGAGTCCAACTTTGGGTACCGCCAAAATGTGGTCTCCAGGCTAAATCAGGCTTTCGTTACGAAAAACACTCGTGGAGGGAAAGCCCCAGGCTGCCATTAGAACAGAGGCAACACCCTGCCTTCTTTCTGCTTTGGAAGCAGCTCCTTCACGGCGATGTAGGCATGGCTTCTGCGGGTCTGAGGTCAGCACTGGAGAGGATGGATTACTGGTGCTACACTGCCTATGGATGGAGCAGAAGAAAACTGGAAGAAGAACTATGCCTTTACCTGCCCAGCAGATAAACAAGGCGAGATCTATAGGGAGAGGTAGTGTCTTAGATCAACTGATTCATCGTAAAAACCAGAAATATTTCTCAGAACTGTTGGTGTTGTATTTGGTACTTTTTCTTGCTTATGTTTTGTGGAAGGGCTTCTGTGCTATGCTTGGCTATATTTTTGTCAAATATCCTCTCTCACTACAGACCTTATCATTGGTATCCCTAAACTAATATAGCTGCCAGAAAATTATTGTTGCTTTTCAGAAGATACTGGACATGCTCCTGGACCAACAAAGGAAGCAAAACTCTTTTGATGCACGATGGATAAAGAGGAATCTACCTACTATATCCCCTTGTTGTCCATATTACTCCTCCTGGAAGGTCTCCAAATACTTTTCCGCAAAAAGATCATGACTTGGTCATATATTAACTGAATCCTTCAGTTTTGAGTTTACATTTCTTCACAAATTTAACTAACTTGTAAGAGAAATATAAAGACAGGGCCATTCTGGTAAAAAGCCTCATCTGTCTTTTTATCCCTGCTATGTCATTTTAAAATGCTGGCTTCCATAAATATTCTACCTGTTTACATATACACAGCTCCCTAATTGTTCCTTTTGTCAGCCTGCGTACAAGTGAAACACAGGCATGTCTACAATAAAATCAGAACATTTCTTCTAAAAACCTCGTAATGGACAGTAATGAGTCTGTGGGTAGAGCTGCTTGACACTTTCTTCTCCCTCTCCCCCTTGCCTCCAGGTTTAAAAACACATTCCAGAGTTGCCAGAATTAAGCTATTTACAATTTTCAAGACATCTTCTGGAACATAAATCAATCAGTGTGAGAAGAACCTCACAAATTTCTGAGACGGACTTGAAAAACTGACTTTCATACTTTGCACACCTTGGCTTTGAAAATAGGCTTTAATCTGTGATGATACTTTTTCCTCAATGATGATGCCATTTAACTTCTTTGTTGCCTCCTGTGAAAGGCTTTCTGAACATCTAGATTTTTCCTTCAGTGTTTAACCATTTCCACTCTCTTTCTGTGGACTAAACTAAGTCAGAATAACTAATTCCTTCTGTCCTTCATTTTTCCCCACTCTTTTAATACAGGTACTACTTTTCCTTTTTTACCATTTGCTGGGAACCTGTGGAAAAAATAGTCCCAAAGATCTTCCCTTGGTGGTTCTGAAACCGCTCTGGCTATTTTCTTTTACACTCCTGAAAAAAATTTCTCCAGATGCCTCTAACTTCTAGTTTACCTAAAAATCCCTTAACCTGTTTGTTCTCCATTTTCATTTCTGTTCTGATCCCTTTGTTAAGACTAAATGTTTATCTTTGCTTCACTATCATGCACTAGACTTTCTCTAGCCTACGTCCTCCTCTTTCTTTCAGCATATTACAGTCTCCCAAATGCTAGTTTCCTCAATGATATTAGAGTATTGCCTTGTAGGAGTCGTATTATTCCACTTTTAACACATTTCTAGCAATTTCTCAGAATTTTACTGCAAAAATTCTTGTTTGGAATTTCACAAATCACAGTTTTAACTTTATCATGTAATGACCAGATTTGTCGCCCTTTGGTCATCCCACGGAGAAACTAATGAAAATTTAAAAATATAAAAGATGAAAGATTGAATTTAGCAAGCAGGTACTTTCAGAAGGTTGTTTCTTCCCCTCTCATGTTCATGCTCTGTTTCTCCAACCTCTTCAAATCATGTTTTAACTCTTCAAATACATTTCCTTCAAAACCAGTTCTTGCAGTTAGAGCAGAAAATGCAAGGAACCAGTAAGGGAAACAGTAAACAAATAATAAAATATAGTGGGTCAACATCCAGCTCCTGATACGGAGCATTAAAACAGAAAGGGGATGAGGCTGTATTAAGTAGCATCAGCGCTGCAGAAAAAAACCCACATGCAACCGGCTGTACCTCACAGGGAACTACAGATATAGAGCAAGACAAGAAGTGTCTGAGTTTCTGAGTTAGTAACATAAACACACAATAGTCTCTCCTTCCTCCTTTGCCAGTGGCACCTCACTGGAAAAAATATAACGTTCTTGGAGGCGGTCTCCAAGAGAGCAGTTCCTGAACTGAGAACGGACCCTGCTGTGTCTCTAGCTCAATGCAGCCACCAAGTTCAGTACCCCCCCGTGATGACTGTGATACATCTCATGTGAGCAGCACTGCTGGAGCTGCGTCCCTCTAAAGTTGAGTTTGTCCCCTTCTTCCCTCATAAGCCTCTATCAGCAATAGGCATGAAGCTATTGGGAAGGCATATGCTCTTGAGCAGTTTATTTCTCAATCCATACAGCTTCATCGGCAAAAATCTTTCTTCCAGTTTCTCTCTGCCAGCAGACCGAATGGTCACAACGATGGACTTCAGTATGGCAGAAGGGGCTGATGCTACTCACAGCACATTATCTTAATTCGCAGACTCCTTTTGTGTTCTGGGCAGGAAACAGACAGGAATAAACACGGTATCATAAAATCTAAAACTGGTCTTCTCTTCTGAAGGAGGAAAACTCTGAGGTCCTTAAGAGGAAGACACCTTTTCCCATTGCCTCCTCTTTCTAATCCTCTCTTCATCCCTTTACAGTCAACTTTTTACAGCAGTTCCTCTTCAAAAGACTGTTTTTCGGAAAGGTTTCCTGACTATACTCTCCTTTCCCTTAGAACCGATAACGTATTTCCTCGTGGTTCTAGAGATGTACTCAGCATCAGAACCTCATAAAATCTGAGAGACAGGGTTAGCTGCTAGTATTGATCTGACCCCAAATGACACCAAAACTCTCATACAGAGAGCGACAAGCATCCTTTTATAGCTGACTTCAGTTTTACAGCAACCGATTTTTCTTCTCTGCCCTGAGAAACCACGAGATATTCGTAGGAACCAGCACCGGGAGGAGGCCCTAAAGAGCAACCCAACCAAAAGCCCTGTGAGCAACCAACTCTGACCACCCTACGCCTTCTCACGCCGCATTAACCAGCCTTCCTGCGCACAAAATGATCCAGCAGTTTAGTCACATCTGAAGCAAGTGTATCACTTACCCTCCACGGATCTCTACAGCTAAATATTTATCCAAACAGATACAAGGAAAACCCTTAATTTGACAGCTGTCAACTTCCAACTTCTCAACAGAAGTAAACGAAAAGCAATAAAATGCAAATGCCAATTTTTACAACTGGATTTGTTCTGCTCAGAAAAATAGCAGTTTCACTATAAAATAAAACAAACCCACCTCTACTTGCAGGTGAATTTTCGCTGAAAGTGATTCCATTTCTGTTATCGTACATAAAAGGCTGATCATGAAAAATGTTCTCTAACACTTAAAATGACTCATTTCTAACAATTTAACAGCATCCTCCTGTAAGAAAGATGCAGCCGTTTTCCAGCATTCTGACTCAAGACAATTGTCCTTTTAATCAGCTCAGGTTTTGCTTCTAAAAAACATTTCATGAGTCACAACCTCACACTCCTAGATATTAAACTGCACATCCAGCTTTTGAGGGAGCATAATAGTTGGAAAAACAACAGAAGTCAACAAATCATAGAATCATAGAATGGGTGAGGTTGGAAGGGACCTTTAAGATCATCAAGTCTAACCATTAACCCACCCTGACAAAAACCACTTTTAAACCATGTCCCTAAATCTTTATATTTCCCAGGGATGTAACAAGAATTTATTTTGTTGTGGACTGTTTAGGAGTAATTTAGGGGTTTCTGTGAGACTACCTTCATGATGGACTATTTTCATGGCCCCTTGTTGGTCACCAAAAAGGACTGTCGTGTTTTAACCCCAGACAGCAACTAGGTCACACAGTCACTCACTCACTCACTTCCCCCTTCCTCCCCAGTAGGGTTGGCAGAAGAGGGAGAAAAAGAGGTGAAAGGGAAAAAAAAACCTCGTGGCTTGTGATAAAGGCAGTTTAATAGAACAGTAAACAGAAAAAAAGAACAGAAGAGGAAAATAACATTAATAATAATAATAATAATGGTAAAAGAATATGCAAAATGATACAAGTCACTCTCACTACCTGGTGATCGGTTGCCCAGCCCATTCCGAGCAGTGATTGAGGACTCCTGCCCCCCAGCCAACCCCCATTTATATATACTGTGCATGACGTCCATGGTATGGAATATTTTTCCTTTGGCCAGCTTGTCCTGTCTATGCTCTCTCTCTACGGGAAGCTGAAGAAGTCCATTACTAATGTGTTAGCAACAACTAAAACAATATGCGTTATTGACATTCTGGTCACATTAAATCCAAACCACAGCAGCTACTAGAAAGAAAATTAACTCTATCCCAGCTGAAACCAGGACACTAGTGAAGTGCACTTTGGCTGCTCACTAAGTCTACACAGTAAAAGTCGGTAAGATGGTGCTGCTGAGACACCTACATATGTTGTTACTAACCCAGTTACAAGAAATAACCAGTCTTGGGTCAAAAAGGTGCTCTGATTTCCACGCTGGCTAGCATCTAGGGTGCCCGCTGGCTAGAACAGAACTAGCACTGGTACCTACAGCTGAAAAGTCTCCAGTTAAAAACCACACCAAATGCCTTAGCTATGAAGCATCACCTTCTTCCTTGCCTCTACCAGCAGCCTCTTAGTATTGATGCTTTCCAACAAATCACCTTGCCCACATTTCTCGCGGAGGACAGGCTATACTTCCAGCACTGAGGCTGGGCAGAGAAGGCTGTCTGGATTCCAGAGCAGACTGGGAAAACGTGGTTGTCTCATCCACACCCTGTGGGATTTTTCGTCTTGGAAAGTCCAGCCAAAGGCTACATGAGTACAAGTGCCAAACCTCCCTGATGAGAAAAAAAATCCAAGTCAGTGGGATCTACATCAGGAAATAATCTGTTTCCCTAAAGGATTCCACATTGGCATTTCTTTCTCCATTCCTGCTTTCCTTCAGTGTCTATTTTAAGTCCTACTGATTTAGTCTTCTCACTGAAATTCACACTGAAATAACGTCCTACAATGTTTAATGAGAAAAGCATTGCTTTTGGTAATAAACAAGCAAATCTTTCCCGATATTACATGAATGGAAATATTAATAGTCCACGAAAACTAAAATGTCATCAAAAAAGCATTTCAAATACTTTTGTATTCGTTATAAAAAATTGAGAGTGCAAAAATAAAAAGGAGGAGGAGGCTTCTAAGGCACAAGCTCTTGCGGACCAACCCAGCAGCGCTGGATCTCACAAACCTGCACAAATCAGCAGAGGAATAAAACCCATCGGTCTTCTCAACTAGATTATCTCATTCCCAGCAATCTTCTCTACTCTTTAATGAGAAAATAGATGCTAATTAACCTCTCTGCCTCTTTGACACTTATGCTTAACCTAAAGCTTTCGGCCTGTGGCTAAGTCCATAAAGATAATTCTTACACTCCTGTGACTGTCTCCTGAATTTGTAGGCTTTCTTTGAAGTTTATTTGCATGACCGCAGATGCTGCTAAAAGTGAAAGTTATTTTTTAGAGATGGGAACAAAAGAAAAAGTGGGAATGTCACAATCTGACAGACTGCAGAGACATTGTAGTTTTCTGTGTTACTATTTGCAGTCTTTCAAATTGCAGGATGCCTTGTACCTTCGTTTTTTAAAAAAGAGATGTATTCGCTTTCCAATCAATATCTGAAAAAAAATCCAGGAGACGGGGCAGCGGTAGAAAAATCGGGTTAAAGCCAGAGACTGCAAAGAAAGATTAGTTGCGTAAACACAGATTAGGCATTTAAAAATCACTGGGGATGTTACCAAAAAAACTGTGTCGCTCATACAAGACACCAAATTGCTTGATCTTGCAAAACACGTAGAAGTTATTCCACTGACTTTGAAAATATTACTCACATGCTGAGACATGAGGTACTTGGGTACGCTATTCCACATACCGGCAGTAGGATTTAGAAGCTCTCCTATCAAGTCCTACTGCAGCAATATAAGGGTGAAAAAAAAACCCACCTTAATTAAAAGCTTTTATTTGCTCAAGGACATATATAGCTTTCCCATTTCACAAACCTAATAATGGAAAATCCGACAGATGGTTGTCTTTCTGTGTGATACTGCCGGCAGACTCTTCAATACAGTGGTCTTGAGAAAACACCGGGGGGGGGGACCAAAAGCAACAGTCTTCCTGCAGTGTCTTGCCAAGGAAATGAAAATGTGTGAGACAACGTGTTAATGAATATCAGCACATATGGGCAAGCACTGGGGATTTTGGTAAGGCAAAGATTTGCAATTAAAATGCCATTCGCAATAGAGGTAACTATGATTACCATCAAAATCACAGTTTAAGGGAGGAGGTATACAAATGCAGGTGTAATATAATGCATTCGATTCCTCTCCAATTCTACAATAAACTCACACTAGCACAGAAGTTTGAGGACATTTCAATCGGAAATCCAACTGGATTGTTTTAAACCTGGTATCTTCTCTCTCTGCTCTGTGACAATTCCTAATAAAACATGTATTTTTGTTCAAGAGAAAGCATCAAACTATGATTTCATGCCACTTCATTTATAATTTCCCATTTCATCCCCTTATCAATTAGCCCTTTAAATTACTGTAACATGGAGATTTTTACAGAAGTCCTCTGGGACATTTTTCCTAATATCTAGCAATTGCTCTTGCTGATGCGGTACCGTCCTCACCTCCACCACCTTAGCTAACCGTACCCCTGGGAAACTGCTACAGCTCTCCTCAGTCTTTCCTTCTCCCTTCTTCTCTCCTACCAGCTCAAAAAACTTTTGCCCTCAGTTCTCATTTTCCTAACCCAAAATTTCAGCCCGTTGTTTCTCATCTCATCAGCAACAACTGACATTTCTCTCTGAAGCCACCGGTCCATTTTGAGACTCCTCTAGATCCAACAGTCCATTCCTTGAGGCTTAGGCTTCACGGCTCACTTTCTTCCTGCTTTTCACTGCGCTTTGCAGCTGACACTCCATGTTTGCAATCGGAGACTACCAAGATGCTGAGGGGNACACATGGTGCCAAAACTGAGTACGGTACCGCAGACGAGGCCATAGTTGAGCTTAATTATATCTCTTCATGCATTACACTTATTTAGATAACCCAGCACAGCATTTGCTGGAGGGCTCTACACTTGCTCTTTCTGGGTAGCATTCTGCTTTGTTTAAATTTTCATTACACCTTTGAATTCTAACACTAATTCTTGCAGTGCCACTTTAGTTGGCATTACCTGCACATCTGTAGTGGGAAGACAGATGCTTTTCACAGTGTGACTGATCTACTGCTATGATTTCAAAACCTGACTTCAAAATTGGAGCTGTACGTATGGGGTTTAATTCAAATAAATGATTCGGGAATATTTGATTCGGCTGCAAAAGACTGTTCCACATAAGTCATCCTGAGTGACAGAGCACTGGAACAGGCTGCCCAGAGAGGTTGTGGAGTCTCCTTCACTGGAGACATTCAAAACCCGCCTGGAGGCGTTCCTGGGTGATGTGCTCTAGGTGACCCTGCTCTGGCAGGGGGGTTGGACTAGATGATCTTTCGAGGTCCCTTCCAACCCTATGATTCTATGATTCTATGATTCTATGATCCTACATAGGTCAGGATTTCTAGATCACTGAGAAGTATGACTTTGCAGCCAAACTCTGCAACTTTTCAAAGGAAAAAAGTCATGTAAATCTCATTCGTAAAAAGCAAAGGAAATTAAATAACAGATTAAGATTTTTTAGAAGTATTCTATATATTTTTCTTACTTTTAAAACAGATTATAATCCTGTTCACACAGGAAATTAAGGAGATGGGGCAGATAAGAGGGTAAAATCCATTGATTTAAATGGGATCAATGCATGGCTGCAATAGCATCAAACTGTCCTAATCACAGCACGGCTTTGTTACAACTCCACATACTTCTGTTCATCAGCTAATAAATCACGAAAGCCCATCAGAAATTCTGGATTTTTTTCCTAGCTCTGCCTTTGGCCTGACTGTAGCACTGGCAAGTCCTCTCCATCACCACATTTTCGCTTCCTTTTCTGTTCAAATGAGGACAAAAATAGGTGTTCCTCATAAAGAGAAACTAAGGCTTCAGCTTTTAATAAATGTAAAGCTTTGAAAATAATTTTGTATTAGGGGAGAGGAAAGATTGTTTACCAACAAATGGGGCTCTGTGCAACCCCTGTACACAGAAAGGTTTATTATTTATTATAGTCTTTTCTCTAAAGAAGTGCTTCCCAGAAATTTTATCCCCTTGCTGCTGGCAGAGATGTTCACAGACCCTTGAAGAAGAACATAAAAAGATAGTTTTGCAATGTGAATGAAAACAATGATTCTCATCACTTTGGCATCCTTCTCAGTGAAATAATCTGAGGTATATTCAGATAGCACGAATGAAAAAAGAACCTCTATGTGAGTTGTTTAAAATTTGGTGGTTAAATGACTTCAGAAGGAAAGATCTTCCCATCACCTCACTCCTAAAGAAAAAATAAGATAAGCAAGAGGGGTTTTCCTTCAATAACTTTTTTTATGGGTGGTTTGGGTTTTTTTCATTTTCTGATCTTTTTCAATTACCAAATTAAAATGTAACCAGCGAGGAATGGAATATTGTAGTTTTTACACGGAGACACAATCAAAAGGAATTCTGATGTTTCTGATTTTTGACATTTTGAAAATGCCGACACACCATTTTCATGAGGGTCAGCAATGAGCTTAATATTGTATATTGGTACAATCAAAAATGAAGGCAGCTTTCATCAAATCATATAATCGCCTTGGTTCTGTCTTTTTATTCTTAATGGCTTAAGCCAGTTGGACTCAAAGATGTCTTCAGGACTGAATCCAGGAAAGATTATCAATTGGCTCTAACATGCAGGGAGAACTGGAAAGCTAATTTAATCCCACTCAAATTTCATGGGAACCTAATAAACAACAGCGATATTTAACTGACATTTCAAAGCTCAGAGGCAGAATCATTGCATTTGTTAGCCTGTAGTCTCATTCCTTCATCTTGCTTTAGTGTAGGAAACTGGATGCAGCAAAAACTTGTCAAGCATCACAGAGATCAAAAAAGTGAATTAATTTACTGAAAAAAAAAATGTTCATATTCAGCGATGGAAGTTCACAATGTGCTGCAAAGTGTAATGGTTGATCCTAAGTCTGGTTATTCAAGTTTCGGTCAGACTATTTCCATTAGCACTGTTAAAGAAGTGTTGAGAAACTCCACTACAAGGACTTAAATAAAAATACCCACCTTTCAAAGAATGAAGATTGACACCACCTCAACTAACCCTTCACTTATTTCTGAATTCAAAGCAACAAGGCACGCTCTGGTAGGAACGCTGTAGTAGCAGCAACACAGACCACCTACACCCTCACCCCACCTCTGACGGCGCAGGTATTTCATAGAAATGTTCATAATGACTCTAATTGGAGTAGCCTCCAAAGCCCTAAACACATACAGGAATGCCCCAGCCCTCATCCGAGGGGATTTACATGAGGAGGGCAGAGGGTATCAGACAGGGGTGGCAGAGCTCTGCCTCCCAGCGCACAAACCTCCCGCTCCCGGGGACCTGCGTGGTGCCAAAGCAGCCCCAGAGGAAAGCTGGAGGTGGGGAAGGTCACCTTGGCTCTTCCCTCCAGCAGAAGGGCTCTCCTCTCCTGCTGGACCAGCAGCATCACTCCACGCTCTGCCCCAGCCATGGACGGATGTGCTTTCCAGCACGGAAAAGAGTCTGAGCTCTCCCTGCAGCGGCGAGAAGGAGGAGGGGAGAGTTTTCTCCAGGGAAAGGAGCAGATCTCATTACTCATCATACAGCAGGGGTTGTGAGGCCAGAGACCTCGCGTTCCCCTTTGCCATCTGCTCCTCGAGCAGCAGCAGCGGCCCCCGGAGCAGCCGCAGGGCTGCCCGCTCTCCCCCAGAGACCTCTTCCTTCCAGCGCCACCAGTGCTCGGAAAAACACAGCACCCTGAAAGGAGAAGGGGGAAAAGCTTCACACAATTCAACCAACGATCGGATTATGTCGCAAAGACAGTGTTGGGAGGTGGTGTGTTACATACCTCTAGGGCTTCTGTCGGTTATACCGATGCTGAATTATAGCGAATAAGGAATGCTATCATAGTCATTGTGCCATTTTCTAATGAGATTATATCTACGCAAGTCAGAAGCACACGGCTCATGGACAAAATACTCACCAACAAACATCAGTCGATCTGAACCTTACTGAATGCTGGGAAACCATCTATTTGGTCTATTATATCCACATCAGTGATGATCTGTGTGTGCAGGAGTTAGGCGAGAGTATGCAGACATGGCAACTAGAAAGGAAGATTGCTGCAAACAGCATTTGTTTGCAGACTGAATTAAAAGTTTAGACAAAAGGTAAGAGTATTATTATATGACATTTCCAAAAGTTGTTGAAGATGGAAAGAAATTTCTATAATTTGCTTCTCTTAAATAGCCCAGAGTCAGTGACTTCGGAAACATATAATATCCGTATCACAAACCCTGTCTCTTTGTATTTCATATTCAAAATTTGTTGCCATTGATCAAGAATCATCACTACCTATTTAAGCATTTTTGTGTTCACGAGGGATCCACTGACTAGTCCCTCTCCACAGCTGTAGAGAAGTGTTCAGAATATTAACCTTGTTGATTATTTCGCTAAGCCTAAGAACAGCAATAGACCATCACAGGTCTTGCTATTGCACTGCCTCTTTCCTAGCAGTCACTGATAGCAGCTACTCATGGAAAGAAAATAAAACCCAGGATAAATAGGGAATAATCTTCTGCCTACAAATAAGGTCAAGCTGACTAGGGTGGCAGGGGAACATAAAAGATACCAACCTTTTTGCAGTCCCTTACCCATATTGGGGGATAGAGGGTGGGAGAGGTCGCAGTGGCCCCAGGAGGAGCTTTAGGAAACATTTCAATCCCTACTGCAACCTCAAGCCAGAGTTTGACAGAGAAGTAAGCTTTGAATGCAAAGTGGAAGAAGTTTTACACAGGGTCAGAGGACCGTGAGTTCCAATATTAATTGAAGGGAGATGCCCGTGAAATATTTTAAATAAAAAAAAAAAGAAACTGCGGCAGTCATCACAAGACCTCTTAGTCAGCTGGGCAAATTTCTATTGTACTGCCTCTATTGTCAGTACTCCTGTATTATACGAAGCAAAGTTAGGGTAGGAAATTCCTCACCATTTTTCAAACCCAAATGAGAACTGAGCAGAGACAGTCATATTTCCTGCTGAGAACAGAGTACTTGGTCTCTAATTCTTTCATTATTATTTGCCTACTCAAAGTTTTGCAGAAGGCAATGTTGAGAAAATATCTCTAAAGTCAGCGTACTCCCAGATTAAAATCTTGACTCTCCCATCCTAAGGCTTTAAATCTGGAGGGAGACTAGAGGGTAGCTCAGATATCACCCTGCAATAACTACTGCCCACAATTTTGCTTTCTAAAGGCAATCATTCTGGTTTTAAAACTACACAGAAAATTGTCTCTACATCCCCGGTATGAAAACTTTGCCCTATCCAACATGCCTCATCATAAATTATGTGGTCAGGATAAACCTTTTAGAAGCCATGAATGGTGTTGCAGGACCAATTCACTAAATCTGCTATAACACACTTGAGAGATAATTGAGATGTCAAGCCTCATCAATATCAACCTACTTAAAGTAAGGACAAGAGAAGAGGGGAAGAATGATAATGAATAATACCATTATGTGAAGCTAGTTAACGTATAGCTTAGCAACAGATACATATCAGTCACCAATCTGAATGCCCTTGAATTTCATGAAAGTCTGGACTTATAAGCAGTCTTAATTCCTTTAAAAGCTTCTTTCCATAGAAATGGATTATTTGTTAACAATAGTAGTCTTTTTTCTATTTTACCTTCCAAGCTTTCACCTTTTTTTTCCAATTCTAACTTAAAACACAGGAAGTAGAATAATGAGTTTGGTTAGCATACAGGAAACATCAGTAAAATGTTATTTAAAAAAAAAATATTTCCTCCTGACCAGGCAGAGGAAGCAAAGTGTCAGATCTCTCAAAAGCTCCAAACCTCAGAGTTTTGTGCCAATTTTCAGCACTATGAATTCGTTCTCTTTGTCATTCTCGGTTACTGGTTGTATATCTCCTCCTAATCAATACACATGCATATACATCCCACATTACTTTCTCATCAAAGGTCTTGCATCCCAGTTATCATCCACTCACTTTGAAAACTGACATTGAACACAATCCCATTTCCTGTGGCCCATCTACTCCTTCCTTTCTTTCTCTTTTCCCATTTCCCTCCCCCTCCACTCCTCCTTGTGATACCCCCTCTCACAAATTAGCATCTCACTCTCTCCGTCTGCATCTTCAACCATCTGCTCACCCCTTCCTTCTTGCTGTATAACTCCACAGTTTCTTTAGTGTAGCTCCATAGTCTCCCTGTAGCAGCACTAAAACACTTTTTCCTTTTCCTATTCTGTTCAAAAATGGTAAGTACAGTGAGCTTTCCACTCTAGGCGTTGATGGAGAGGAGGGTGCAAAATAACTATCCATGAGTTTAATAATTCTCTGCCTTGACAGCTGTAAAATCTTTTGTTAGCTTCACATTTCTCATTTCTCCTCTTCATTTTATCCAAAATGCCACGGCCAAACCCATCTTCTTAAGTCAGCCTCATCAGCCATTTACGTCCCACCGGATTTTCAGATTCCCCATCTTCAGGTCCAGTGCCCTGAGCAGCTCCCTCTTCTCGCCTGGCACCATCCTCTGCCAGTTCTGCTTGGTTTGCTTTGATCTCATCGCACAAGCGCTTCTGTGCCTCCTATTCAGACACTCTCTGCCTGGAATCAGCTCTTGAAGCTGATTACTACTCCATTTCCCTCTTTCTCGCCCTCTCTTTTCTACTCTGTCAAAGACTGTCATCTTCTCCACACACAAAACTAGAGAACCCTTCAATTCATGATAGAGAGGAAAAATACTACATTTAAACACCATCAAACATCCATTTCCAAGTCTGTGCCTTTCTTCTTTCTAAAACACCTGGTTTTCTATTATTCATTTTATTTCCCTGCTTTGCTTCCTTTCACAATCCTTCACCTTCCAGTACCCACATTATACATTTCTTTATGCCTACTAATTTCCTGTTCATCCCCTTGATTTATGCCTTTTCTCGGCGTTTTTCAGTGAACATGGCAGGTTACTACAAGATCTTGTTCTGCCTGAGAACAGCCTACCTCATTCTGAGTGATGAACAAATAACATCGCAATTAAAATTCAGGAAGGCAAAAATCAGAGAGATGGCGCTGAGTTTTTTTTTCCCCCTCCCTCTTCCTCTCTCTCATCAGCTACTGACATTTGGAAAATTTCAACCAACTCTAATAAACAACAAAATTTTGTACCAGTTTCCCAAGTGAGGCTTGTATGATCACGACCTGCCATCAGCTCCGTCCTAACCACTTTTGTACCCCTAAGTCAGTATCAAACAAATAATACAAAGACAGGAAGGACACAGAGGTGATCAGTAGCGAAGCAAAGATAAATCCAAATTAGCATCTTCATTAACTGTGGAGTGCAGCAGCCAGCTGGCCTGGCCGCCAGAGTAGTTTGGGACACCCGTCAGTACGTGCCTGGATTGGGAGCAGCCAAAGCACCTCTGGCACATGCCCAGCACACGCTAAAGGGAGGGAGCTGGAAGCACTGAGGGGCGTATGGAAGAAGAAATAACTCTGTAAAAGCGAGACCCCTTTAGTTTCCTTGCTTATAGTGAAAGTATCAGGGGTTTAGTCTTGAATTATTTCACCTAACACCCAACCATTGCCTATTTCATCTTTTCCAGATCCTTTTCCAGGATCAGAAGATCATTGAGAACATAACTCTGATGCACTAATATCTATAATACAGATGTAGCAATTTTTATTTTTGTTTCCCCCAACCAGAGAAGGAACAACATGCTCTCTACCTTTTCTGAATTATACTGGGATTTGCAGTCACCAGCTGGGTTTTCAATCCAACGTCCTTGCTGTATTCACTGGATAGAGGAGGAAGGTTGCACCTGCGCACAGAAAGACAGGCAAGATTTTAAGTAACATTCAGGACTGACAGGCTTCAACCTCAGTCTTCTTTAATCTGCAAGTTTGCCGGCTTTTTTTTTTTTTAAAAAAAAAAGCAAGCTGTCAGAAAATGTAAAAGCGCTGTATAAATACTAGACCAAGCCACAAATATTCTTGACTGTACCACACCTACAAGCACAACAGGACATTTTTGTACCAGATCGTGGGGAAACGTAGAAATAAAACTTCTTGCAGAGATGATCTTCTGTAACTACTAAGCAAAAACAAAGACACAGACTTGGAATGTCTCATAGGCTGAAAAGCTGTGGCAGAGGCCGTTACTACCTATATGAAAGACATTTTTTTCCCAAAAGTTCTTTTAAAGTTCTGCTTTTCACTCTGTTCTGTCTTGTTACCAGTATCAGGCTCCAGACGTTACCACTCTGTGGTATCACAAGCATTACAAGGCTTGCAAACAACGGGTGACTGGCATTTTTAATATTACACAGCGGGGTATCTTCAGCATAGAGAATTTACCAAGAAAACACAGAGAAAAATTGCGAGTGGCTAATTAAATATGCGCATCTCAGTTCTGCACAGTCTTGTTCTGGTGGGCAGGGTGATAATATAACAAAAGGAAAGTGACTGAGCAAATTTACTTTGGAAAGCAGAGAGTCGAGACTCAAAAAAACCCCAAAAACGAAGTAGAGAGAAACTTCCAGACAATGAACAGGCATAAATGCTCCATAGTAAAGACGTAGGAGAAGGCATCAGGCACAGCAGATAAAGATGAAAATACATTCAGGCAGTCACGCACTGCTCCAAAAATTATAGTCAGGAAAAATCTACTCAATACATAGAAATTGCACCAAAAAATTGGTGACAAAACACTTTTCATTTCACATTTGTCCAACTTGAAAAATCAAATATAGGAACAGTATTTTTAATGCTTAAAAGGCAAAAATGAAACCAGGATCCCCGGAGAGAAGTAGAATTTGGAATTTTGTCAGAAAAATACTTTTAGTTTTTTATGCTGTTGGGTTTTTTGGGGGGGAGGGATTTAAAAAAAAAGGTTTGAGCTCTGCCATAACCGAATCTGCCCTCCAATTTTTAAGTTCAACAACCAAAACAAGACATCCCCATTTGCAAGCGGTGGTTTCACTGTTCTTCTGCAGCACACTGGAGAAGCACAGCTCAGGGAAGGCGCACAGGAGGTAAGGAAAGCTCCTGCCTCTTCCTGCTCTCACCAATACACGCTGAGCAAACACCGACCCTAAAGAACAGGGTTGAGCAGTCTCTGGTTGCTTTAAGCTCTGCAGACAACCCAGCCCCACAGAGGACAAGGCTCCAGCACTGGAAGAGGGCAGGCAGCGGCGCAGAGAGCTGTTGTTTCATATTCATGACTTCTCCTCCCAGTACCAGGGAGACACGGGCTCCTTTGGTGCGCATCTTACGCCTGTGAAGATGCACACATTCAAGGCAAAGATGAAGTGCTCAAGGCCAGGCTGGACGGGGCTTTGAGCAGCCAGGTCTAGTGGGAGGTGTCCCTGCCCATGGCAGGGGGTTGGGACTAGATGGTCTTTAAGGTCCCTTTCAACCCAAACCATTCTGTGATTCTATTATACATTGGTTTTCTCACTGCCTTCTCCATTAAACTCTCTGCAGCACTCCGCTTCTCCGGTGTGCGTCCTCCGGCCAGCTGGCATCAGTCAGGAAACCCTTGAGTGGAACAACAATAAGGTGTTTACCCAATCTTTCGTTATCTTCATAATTCAGAGGCCCATTTCCTACACGTGTGAGAGGCAGGATCTGGGGAAGTGAGATACGGTTTGCTTTTTACAGCCGTTTCCAGGGGCTAGGGCAGAAACCATGGGGTTTTTGCACTACGGGTCGCCGGACCCTTCCTCCACGCTGGGAAAATCAGCCTGTCAGAAGGAAAGCCCTTGCTTCCACTGCAGTCACTGCCTCCGTGAGCATTTTCCCTGCCCTCTGCAGCATTCAGAGAAGGGATCCAGGTGCTTGCGGCAGCAGAGTGCAGGAAAAGAGGCTGCGCAGATTCCTGGCTGCACCTCCCCGTGCCATGGATTTGTGCAATGTCGGTGCGGAGAGGGCACTAGTGTGCACACGGAATACTCCCTGCAGTGTTAGTTAATGCAAAACATCCCACATTTCCTAAGGAGAAAATGGGCTAATTTGCATATATTTGCATACAAATACCAGCGCTCAAAAACATATTCTTAAATTCTCCTTAAATGCCAAGGAGAAGGACGGCAAAGTCCTTCTTTGGAACATAGACAAATTCAACCACATTCACCAAGAAAAACAAAATTTCCAGGAATATTTCCTCCTTCTCATGAGAGATGTTGCACATTTGTTAATATATGCACAACGTATTGAGATCTCGGTTAGGAAACAGCATCTAATTTGGTGTACTACAATTTTAGAGAAGCTAGACAACTTAAAAAAAAAGCCAGAAAAGAGGAATCAAAGTAAGAGATTTCAGAAAATGCAGTCCTTGAGAAGAAGGGAAAAAAAGACAGACTAGAAGCATAAAAGTTTAATTCCCAGACATAAAGAATGATAAAACCTTAAAAATTGAGAAAGGTTTACCTAAAATAAAATAAAATGAAATAACAAATAGATAAATAAATAAAGGCAACAATAGGTTGTTTCCCGCACCTGCACTGGATAACATACAAATTAATCAGATTAATGCTATTTGGAGAGGTTGTAGAAACCCTCTCAGTAGCACTTTTCAATGGCAGGTCAAACAAATATTTGTGAAGCAAGACAGATAGGTGATTTGCCTCAGAGCAGAGAGATGGCATAAATGACCTCCGGCAAATCGCAGGATAATGCTCTCCAATTTGAATAAACACAAACTTATAAGGCAAACTTTTAAGAAGTCATTTTCGGTTGAAGTTTATTTAAAAGCACTATGAAGGACCTAGTTTTTATCATCTTAACATCTCAATAACGAAATTTCCTTCACAAGCCGGTCCCAGATGCATTATTTAAACCCATCTAATTCCTTTCATCAGTACGTCTCATTCCCCACTTGCTCTGCATGAAATATTAAGAAATGGCCTGAGTATACGGAGGAATCTCAGTAAGAAATCGGTTGGCTGACAGAAACTTCTTGGGTTTTCAGATTATTTTCTTGAACAGGTCAGCAGAGTGCTGAGTATTGTGCCAGTGAGGAATACACCAAGAAACAAAAGATTCATCGTAAGAAAGGTCTTTTTAATCATCTTACTCTTGCTCCTGGTCCTGAGGAGTAAGCATGTGAATGTGCAGGAAAGATGGAAGTACCAGGACGGTGTTTCAGGACAGCTTTTTTGACATGAGCCTAACTGTAAGAATGGAACATATTGGTCTATATAGAAGACCAATATAACTTAGACCCAGCCTTTAGTTATGGGGGAGAGGAATCATCAACAGGCACAGTCTATGTGTGCCTTTTTCACATCTGAGACCTTCCAACTCAATAGGTAGAAAAAGCAGCAAGGGTAAAACGAGAGGGATCCTTCAACCTTCCCCGGGCAGAAACAGCTCATCTGGGTTTGGCCCAGACAGAAGTCCATGTCCCGCGGCTGCGGAGAATCCAGGCAACTTGGCTGATGCACGTGCATTCGGTAGATGCTGTGTGACTACCTAGCTATTTCAGAACGTTACAGATGCACATATACTAAACCCTAGGCGCTATATGAATTTAGTATGTAATTGCAAGCATCTATTGTTCTTCCCTTGCAGCACTTTGGCCAATGTCATGACAATAATTGCATAAGGCAGCTGAAAGCCATGTTTCTCTGGACTTGTCTAGAAACCCCAAAGTGCCACTGTATTTAACCTCCCCTGCTCCTTTGGGCTGGTATGGCTAGATGGCATGGCACAGCATGATCAAAAGATAACAACTTGGCCTCCCCAAGCCAAAACAGCCACTAGTCAGCTTGAAATCGTGACAAGTTGCTGCTAGTTTTGGAATAACTTGATGAGCAAACAGCTTGGAGAACTCCCCACAGTCCCCTGCTACTTTACAAAGAGAAACCCTCTCTCTGGGAGACGTACAAACCACAGCAGAGCCATGGAAAGTGGCTGGGGGAAAGGGAGAACTGTGAGATGTAGAGATAGTTCTTCAAAAATCTAATGCCAAGAAAATGTGCCTCTCCTATCAAAATACAGACAAAAACATTGCTTAGGGTTTAGTACCCAACACTTGTCTCTTAAAAGAAGTGTTAGCAGGAAGGGAGAGAGCAAATCACAATTTTTTCTTAGAAATAAGGATTGCAAACTTGAAAACCAGCCAGGTATCAGAAGAAGAGCCTATTAGAACCACGCTGCCTAACATGTAGACCATATGCCATGCCCTTTTTCAATGCTGATACAATGTGCTATGCCTGAGGGGCTGAAAACTGCTCTTTTAATCTCTACGTTGGTACAACTGTGTTTGTAGAAGATGCTCAGCATCGAGATGAGTTTAAACTCATTAATTAACCTTAGCTATTACAATATATCAGAGAAGATGGCTGCAGTTATATGACAGAGCTTATGGAAATACACTTAAGTGGAATCAAAAGACCATCAAAACCAGATGAATGAAAGAAAAGAACAAGGGCAAAACTTGGCATGACATTACAGGCTTGCAAAAATATTTAAAGATATTATACAAATTTCTTTTTTTAAAAAATGAAACGTGTTATGCAAGTCACTCTTGCGATCTTTCTCTCTCAGCTCTCAGATTATAGAAATCAGATTTATAAAAGATTAACTAAATTTTCTCTTCTACCCGCTATAAAAATATTTCCTCCCAGTGGTATATCAGCTCCTAACCCAAAAGAACTGAAACATTTTCCAGAAATATGGCTGTGCATCACTAATACAATACAGCCTGCAGGCAGCTACTGGGATTTTTGCAGGATTTTCCACGTCACTTATTTCCAATTCAAAATAAGTTCTGTACAGATAACAGTTGCTTTACCCTCCCTGGAGAGAAATGGATTTTTCTGATCAAGCTACAACAACTGCTATTTTTTAAAAAAGGTTTCCGTTGTTTTTGTCACTGATTGCTCCTACAGCATTTCAATTTCCCATTGCATCTAGATAATATTACCATGGTATATACCCCGCAGTTTCTTATATTTAGTCTGTGGAACACCTAAGGAGTTTTGCAGTTACGGCAATCAGCACGCTGCCGCTCTCCCCCTGTGTCTTACATCTTCTCTTCTGTGACCGCTCTAAGTATACGTTTCCTTTTGCCTTTAGTTTGTTGTATTTCTTTGCTTTAACATTAAAGGCATTTTTGGTCTTTGAGATGCAAACCAGAAATGACAGTAATACTGTTTGCTTTGCAGCAAATTTGTATGGCTTTATAATAAGCCTTCAGGATCTAATAGGGAGACTTGTTAAAGTGGGTGTTCATTATGCCTCCATCTCAAAACTCAAAGAAACTTAATTTCTCATCTCTTTGGGAGCATTCCTCCAGTTTCTCCCCCATAATGTTTTTCTTGTTCGTGTTTAACAAGGAGGAACTAATTTCTGTCTTTCTTCCTTAAAGAATGCAGACCTAGAAAGTGCCAAATTCAATCACAACAGCAGTAGCTGGTTCAACATCCCTCCCGACAGGTTCTTATAACTTCAGGAAGCCTGGAGGGAAATGAAATTTGAGGAATCCCAAAAAAACTGCATCAAGGAAAGAGGTATGGCCTTTCCTCAAACACCTGGCTTGAGGTAAAACAGAACAAACTTTCTGTTCAGTAATTTTACTTCTTAGCTAAGCCTTTTCTAACTCTCCCAAATTAACATTAGTATATTGTGCCAAAACCAGTTCGTTCTCAGAGTGCTAAGACCAATGTTTACAGTTTGTGCCAAGGAATGGTACACAGAGAGGCTCTTGCTTATACTTATTGCTATAACAACCAAGGTCAGCCCATTTCGGTATTTGCCCCGTTGGAGGGTCGGGAGCGGAGGGGCGCAGAGGGGTCCCACCTGCAGGGAGGAGCGGACAGAACAGGGGACCAAAAATTGACCAACAGGGGTATTCCATCCCATCCGCCCCATCCTCAGTATAAAAGCTGAGNTCCCATCCATCCCATCCTCAGTATAAAAGCTGAGGGATCAAAGGGTCAGTTCTCTTTGTTCAATGGCTGATGTCCCAATCCGTGGGTTCCTGACCCCAGCTCTGGAACCCGGTTCCCACCCACTGCTGGGTCCAGTCTGGAACTTCCCCAGTGCCTGACGGTGATGTCATCCTGGGAGCTTAATATGGTTTTGTATATACTGTACCTATTTCACTATTTTCCTTTATTTTATTAATAATACTTCATTAAAGTAGTTTAGTTTGTTCTAAACTCATAAATCTCTTTATCCCTCCTCCTCCTCTCCGTCTACGAGAGGTGGGGGGAGAGCATCTGCCACCAGCCATTGGCCAATTTGGCTAAAACCATGACAGACAGTCGGCCAGAAACCAGTCTTGAGGGAAGAAAAAACACAGAAACGTTTCAGCTTGTTCCAGCTGNGGTAAGGAGACATAGGACAGCTCTTATCCCCATTCCCCGAACCAGGATGCAGCAAACATGATACAGAAGATAACAACATCTCTGCAAAGCCAAAACTGCCCAAAGTTCTGATGCACATACTGACAAGGCAGGCAGGCAGGTCGGAAGGAGCCCTCTAGCCAAGCTGCAAGGACACAGGGGAAATAAGACAACCAGGAAGAAAAGAAAAANGTCAAAACTCCCTCTTTGCCTCCCCTCACGCTTTTACCCAAATCACTTGTGTAAAGCATCCTGCAAAGGGGTGGGATGGTGGGGGCGACACAAAGCAAATTATAATTGATTAATCNCTGAAAGTGACCTTCCTGAGCTGATGCACAAAAGACAGGCCTGGTGAAGAAAGGAAGGAAGGAACAGAGAAGGCAATGGCAGAGGGGCACTGGGAATTAGGAGTCGCGCTGGCTCCCTCCATGGTTGTGTCGCTGGTCGGGTCGCTCCAAAGCCTTAGGCAAAGGCATTTAGAGCTTGACAGCAGCTCCTTAAACACTCAGCTGCCCAGACACAGCATAAATTAAAATTAGAAAAGGACTGTTTCAACTGAGGCGCTCTTGTAGCTGCTTAGCAGGGCATAAAAGTGCAAGGTCAAATTGTCACGCTACCCTACGCATTAAACACAGCAATAAATTAGACCTGTATAGTCCTTTTCATTCCAGAGGATCTCAAAACTACAGGTGGGATCTCAAAACTCCTGTCAGCCCCAAGTCATTCACCTTTAGTGAGGCTGGGACAGTCATTTAGAGAGCACACAGTGCACCAGTGCAGGCTAGCATATATAAAAATAAAGAAAAAAAAAAGGGGNGACTGAATAGCTTTGAAAAGTCCAAGACTTAGCAGGGGGGAGGGGAGACAATGTGTCATTGAGGTTTCTGTCTTACCGCATGACAAAATCTGCTTGATCTATTTGTTTGCCGCAGCCGCTCTTTTTCAGGATCCCACCGTTTCCCACCACGGAGCATTTCTTCAGCGGCAGCTGGAAGGGAGTAGCCTAGCAACACAAAACAAGGACCGGTTAGACAGAGGAGAACACACACATATTTGTAGAACCCGGGGAGCTGGCAGGGCTTAAAGTGACGAAAGAAAAGCAAGAATTAGGAGGAGAGGGGGCGGGGGGGTGGGGACCATACAGAAATTAGCTGGTAAGGAGACATAGGACAGCTCTTATCCCCATTCCCCGAACCAGGATGCAGCAAACATGATACAGAAGATAACAACATCTCTGCAAAGCCAAAACTGCCCAAAGTTCTGATGCACATACTGACAAGGCAGGCAGGCAGGTCGGAAGGAGCCCTCTAGCCAAGCTGCAAGGACACAGGGGAAATAAGACAACCAGGAAGAAAAGAAAAAAAAAAGAGGGAAAAAAAAATACCCTGAAAGTGATCTTCCTGAGCTGATGCACAAAAGACAGGCCTGGTGAAGAAAGGAAGGAAGGAACAGAGAAGGCAATGGCAGAGGGGCACTGGGAATTAGGAGTCGCGCTGGCTCCCTCCATGGTTGTGTCGCTGGTCGGGTCGCTCCAAAGCCTTAGGCAAAGGCATTTAGAGCTTGACAGCAGCTCCTTAAACACTCAGCTGCCCAGACACAGCATAAATTAAAATTAGAAAAGGACTGTTTCAACTGAGGCGCTCTTGTAGCTGCTTAGCAGGGCATAAAAGTGCAAGGTCAAATTGTCACGCTACCCTACGCATTAAACACAGCAATAAATTAGACCTGTATAGTCCTTTTCATTCCAGAGGATCTCAAAACTACGGGTGGGATCTCAAAACTCCTGTCAGCCCCAAGTCATTCACCTTTAGTGAGGCTGGGACAGTCATTTAGAGAGCACACAGTGCACCAGTGCAGGCTAGCATATATATAAATAAAGAAAAAAAAAAGGGGGTGAAAAGACATGTGAATTTGAAGCAGTATGATTTAGGTACAGAATGGAATTTGTCTGCAATACAAGAGTTAATATTCTCCTCGTGCAAAAAAATTGTGCAGGCATTTATTATTTATCAAAACCTGTCGAAACCTGACTCGTCAGTACAGACAGAAGTTATTGCACAGGCCTCCGAGAACGCAAACGCCACAGTGACGGGATGCAGCACCACAAACCAATTCTCCTCTCCAGGAGGACAATGCAGAACGGCGGCAGCACTTCTCCCTTACGTGCACAGAGCAACACCTAACACTGCATCATGTGTTCACCAGCCATTACGACAGCGTACACGGTCCAGAAAATAGACTCAGCATAATAGCACAAACTCTCTATTTGTTAGGATTTACTTCTAATGTCTTATTTCTTTTCTTCCTCAGATTTATTTGCTTTACCTTCTTTTCTCAGAAAACTAGATTCCATTCAGCTAGTATAAAGCCACAACCCGCTTTCTAATGAAAAACACTGAAGCATTTTGCTTATCATACCTCTGCATTAAGATATGCTAAAGCAGAAAAATAATTTTTAGTTTCCCAATGCCCGGCCACTGTTAGGAACCCAGCGATAGCACAGTGGAGCAATACTGGCTATACAGCTGCATTCTTGTCCTGCACCTGCCTTCTCAAGAACATTTTTTAATGTACACAGTTATTGAACTAGGAGCATATCTTCAAATTCAAAGGGTATCTCATCTCTGAGGTGACTCTGACCAAATGAGAGCTCACACGCTCGGTAAGGAGGGGTGGATGGGTGTGAATTAGAGGAAATGTAGGAGAGAGATGTTTTATAAATAACAGTACCTTTCTCATCCAAAGCTCCTTCCAAGAGAGCTAGTTATACAAAGGCGAGGCTATGACAAACCACAGAGAAAGGCAGCAGCCATTAACTCTTACTTTTAGGAGCTGTGGACACACCACCACATAAATTATGTGGCTAGTACATATTGAGTGACTTGAGACCCCCTGATGAGACTCCTAAATAAACATTTAGGAGTCACTAAATGCTTCGAAATTCTGCAAGTTGCAAACAGCTTTTGATATTGCTTGGGATGACTTGCTGTTCTTCAAGGGAGGCTTATATCCTGTTATGCTCAAACATGATAATATTATTTGTCATTTGCATACATACTTTTGTTTCCAAAAGCATGTGAAGCTTTGAAACTCTTGTCCTTCAGAGAGTCCGAGAAACAAAAGAACAAGATCAGGGCTGCCAGGGTGATTGGAGGGAGGCAAAGGAAAGCAGAAGGGCCAGACAAAATCACCATGGTGGGTGTCCCTCTGCCTAACCCCTGAAGAAATCCACTCACTCTATGGACATAGAAGAAAAAACAAGGCTAAACATAGTTCTCTGTCAAAAGCCACAGTGCCCACAAAAGCCCGCAGAAGCTTTTGCCTCCCCAGTCAAAGTACTGAAAATTCAGGATACTGCACAGACATCAGACAGACTCTACATCCCACCATTTGGCTTAAAATGTTCAACAGACGCAACTTCCAAAAGACCGTACTTACAAACTTTCTAGAGTCCTGCAAGCTGCTATGCAAGAGACCTAGTCCCAGGACCGTAGTGGTGGCAGGGCAGGTAAAGGCGTAAGGACTAAGTGACCCTGCTGCTTCGTGGGATTACAGCTGCTTTTATCTTAAGGAAGAGCAGCTCCTTAGGATGGCCTGGGAAAAACTTGTATTTGTTACCTTGCACATGACTTTTCTACCAACATTTCAATCACAGCTCTGTATTATTGCTCGAACTGCAGGAGCATTTCAGGAACTCCGCCTTGAGCCTCTTTGCTCAAAGAAACTGCCTGGTCATATACAAATCATACAAGTCTTAAACTCAAGTGTCGCCCGTAAAAGACTAGGAAACATTTGGTTTCCTTTGACTCTCTGCAAAAGGCATTTCTCTTTTCCCTCTTTCAAAGGGAGAGGGTCCTGGGCTTTGAAATTGTCGGGAAATCACCATTCTATAATCTAGTTAGCAGCAGCAGAGCCAAGCTGCTGCAGGGGACGTTGGTGCGGATGGCACCCTTCCCTCCCCTCCGCGGCCAAAGGATGCTCAGGGGACGGAGAGCCCAGATAAAGGCACTCAGAGGCTCTTCAAAGCTGAAATGCCGTGGGCTTCATTCTGTGACTTCTCACAAACATTCAACGCATTCCTTCCTTTGGGCTGCCCAGCGTGTGAGGTGCAGACAGGTTAAGCAAAGTCGCAGCATAATGAACCATAAGGAAGCTCCAGCCCTAACACGCACCAGCATTACTTAGACTGGTATTAGCTTCCCACATCACTACTGGGCTTTCAAGTTGTTTCCCTGCATCCTCCAGCTGTTCCTACTGCTGGTTTGTCAGGGTATGCACTGTGGGTTTAAGGTTGAATTTAACGTTTAATAAATTATCAAAACCCAGAGTTATTTTTTTCTTCTAAGGGTAAAAACCATCGAAGATAGACTCCGATAATGATTTGTTTCCTCATGCCAAGTGATCTTACGCTATCTTCATGGTGTGGGTGATCTGCCTTCAGATTTTTTGAATGTTACGTTGGGATTGAAGGGTGAGAAGAATCACAGAATGGGTGAGGTTGGAAGGGACCTTTAAGATCATCAAGTCCAACCATTAACCCCCCCTGACAAAAACCCCTTCTAAATCATGTCCCTCAGTCCCACATCGACCCTTTTCTGAAACACCTCCAGGGATGGTAGCCCAGTGGCTACGACTTTCTCCAGCATTAAACTGGTTTTACTTTTTTTGTAAAATAGACTTGGGCATTACTTGTCATTTCAGTAAGAGGTAGTTTTCAAGCAAGACTGTTATATTTTTAAGGTGATGATGCTATTCAGAGATAATACTACATAGTAAACCCAAGTTTGCTTCTAGGTTTCTATTACTGGCAAAATGTGTTTCACAGGACTTGTAAAAACCCTCTCATGGTTTCCTTCTCTACCTCCCACAGTGTAACTCTTTGCTAGGCAAATTGACAGTTCACAGTTAACAGCATATAAATTCTCACATTGTGGGGACCCAGCTGTCATTTATGGTAAATGCTCACAAAAAGCTCAGTTGTTTTTCTCCTTCGAATTGCAAGCCGGCCTGAAAAATGCTGGCTTTGGACTGTAACGTCGTAATAAAAGCATTTCCATTAATATTAGCTTCCTGAAATTCTGTTATTTTCATTGTCAACACATTTGTTATTTTCTTCATTCACAAAATTTTAACGAACAGTCGGAGTCTCGTGGGTGGACTAGAAAAAACAGCACAGCATCAGTTCATCTGCTGTAACAGAGAAAATGTGAAAATAAATTACCAACTCGCCTCCATTTTTAAGCCATCACTACCACAGGATCTACAAATAGTGTTAACTAAAAACATCTTGCATATTGGAAATAAGCGGGACGAATTCCCTTTAAAAGTAAGTTTCGAATTATTTTGAAAAGGATTTTGTAAGGTGGTTTTTAAAAGGCACCTGCAAACAAAAGTAAAGATGGAAAGGCCCCATTGTCTCATTTTCCCTAGTTTAATACAAAGAAACTCCGCTGATAATCAATGAAGATGTTCTGTTTCATATTCATGTAAATGAGAGAAGAGCCTGCACATCCCCTTGTGAATTCAATGACAAATAAGCACAAAAGCAATAGATTAAAGACTCCCAATTGAATATGGGACTAATTTAACAAAGCATCTATCCAGCAATTCACTGATTAGTTTCATCATTCATCTAAGCAGAAATAAATCATTGTCATCAGTTAAAAGAACATTACACAGTACTAACAAAATACAATTTATTTTAGATAATGCTACTCTAATTCACTTTCATTTCATTGTTACGTTGTTAATGCATTAATTTTTGCCCACTCCCTGCCAAAGACTTTAATCAGCAACCAAGTTCTTACTGGGAAAACAGGAAAAATTACAGTACTCAGCCTCTGATTTAATGCTGAAGATGTGAAAAACGTTGAAAACACTGAGAACATAAATTAGAATAATCCGGGCTTTTTTTTAAATAAGCATTTTGAATTTGCAAGAGATGCTGTGATTTTACTATCCCTTTTGAGAAGGCAGCATCCCGGCGAGAAGGGCGTTGTTCTACTGATTTTCCCGTGGAGACAGCAAAGCCCCAAGAGCTGACGAGAAGCCAAATTCGGCTCCTAATAAAACTCTTTCTTGCACCTTTGCATAGAGGAAGCAGCTGACACTTTAAAGGGTCAGTCTCTGCGTGTCAGCCACAGGTAACACGGGGCTGGTTTTTTACACTGTCAGACACGGCGGGGCGGCAAATGCTCCTTCTTCATTGTTTACAAATCATCTTCAGTCTGATGGGCCGCCTTTTGTTCCTCCTACCAAGCTGTCAAGACCTGACAGCTTGACAGCAACCGGCTCCAAAAATCATCCATGTCAGGGACGGCATAATCTCTGTAGGGAGATGTGGAAAGTAGCTGCGGTTCCCTCCTTTTCCTTCCCTCCTCCCTACCAGCCCGCTCCAGTCCTGCCTTCACCCGGCTGCGGGAGCCCGGAGCAAGGAGAAATGACTGACGGGGAGGTAACGAACGCCACAGTGGTTGGGATCACAGCTACCGCTCCTCCGAAAAGAGAGAGGTCTTGTCAGCCCACCTCCCACACTATCCACCACAGGGAGACAAGTGACGTTCTTCTTTCTGTTCTCGAAATTGTTATTTTCTTGAGAAAATAACTCTTTTCCCCCACAAAAAAAATGCTTAGGGTTAGGGGGGTTTTTAGTGAAAACTGAAAATTGTGAAAAATGAAAGATGGACTGTTTTTTCCAGAACATTTCCTTTAAAATTGGGTGCGCTGTTGTCTCAAAGGTGTTGCAGGTGGTAATTCGTAACTTCAGGCATCTTCTATCACACACCTATTCTCGGCCTGGCCTTTCTGTTTGTAGTTACTGATTGAAATACCTGCACGAAGTCTGAAATGCGTTTTAAATTTTAACAATAATTTACATCTCACACACAACGTCGGTGTGTGAGTGCTGGAAAGGGAGAAAATCTTTTCCACATCATAAGTCTTGAGTGGATGTTGTGGGCTGGAAGATGTGTGCGTTTGAACAGATTGATTAACCCCACTGATACTATCCTGGCAGCTTTACCGAATGCCATATAATTCCTAAATTTTTTTGTGTTCCCACAAAGCCGTATTACAAAAGCACTTCACTGAGACTGTTGGAAGCTGTATTTCACATGTGCAAAATCCCTCAGAATCACAATGTATGTTCCACAGAGACTCGCTAAACCTGCGTTAGATACAACTGGTACAAAATTCCCTGTATTCCGCTAATATGTGAAATCATGTGTGAAATGTTAAGCAAGAAGCAAGCCTAAACCCCTGCCCCTGTGCGAGGCATTCTGCCATGAGGCATTCCCACAGGGAGAGGTATAAGCACACCTACAGTGGTTTTGTGGAAGAGACCAGAAGGGAGCCCCTGCCAGGCTGATCCCAGGTCTGTAGCACACCGGCCTTTTTGTGTATGATTATTCTCAACACCAATAAATAAGCTGAGCATGGTTTTTCAAATTCCGGACTCGGGTATTATCAAACCCCAATATATGATTACAAAGCAATTATTACAGGAAGAAACACTGACAGTCACAAACTATGAAATCCCTCTTGGAGATAAGAAAGAGATCACAACATGAAGCTCCAGCCACCTTCTTCACTTTTCATTTTTTAAGTTGCCTTGCTCCACAGAGGCACTGCCAACGAACAGTTTTTTGAAACCTGAAGCTCACCGGCTGCACAGAAGAGAAGTGGTTCGGATGGGGCAAGCTTCTCTGTAGTACCGTGCAAGCATGTCTCAGTCATGCCAGCAATGTCTTTATCAAGGAATGAAGTGGAATTAAATATTCAAGCTCATGTAAACTTTGTGCTCTTCCCAAATACGTACTTCAGGTGGTATTGTTTTTCCATGAGATTAACACCTCATGAAATATTTACACGGGGACACAGGACTGCAAAAGACCACTTAGGAGACTGAACGTATTCCTCTGCTGCTGCAGGAAACCCTCTTATATCCAAAAGGATACGTGGGATATTAACTGCAGAGCAAACACACACAAAAAAAAAGAGAGAAAACTTTGCAACATACCTGCATATTCCCAAAAAACACGGAGTGCCAGTAACTAGCTGGCAGTCACTTTTAGTTCAAGCTGTACTGTAAGTAGGAACTTCAAAACTGTACGCTCTCTAATAGCTTGCCACCCAGTGTGAAGTGGCTGCAAGTGAGTACTTGCTGTGAATTAAAAGAACATTTCAAATTGCTTCTGTGGCATTTATTTCAATGGAATCAGCCTTCATACAGCCAGGACAGCACAGTGGGGATTATGGGGGGAAAAAAAAAAAAAAAATCACATTTGGAGACTGTAATAGCTTATTTTAGAAAACAGACTATTGATGGTTTATCATAAACATTATTTTAAACAGTGAACGCTCTGGGAATATGAAGGGAATTCTCCTTTATAAGGCAAAGAGACATTAATGAGTGGGAAACTCCAGAGTTTTGGAAGGTTTCTGGATCCACACTTTATGACCTGCGTTGCACCAGGACCCCAAGCTTTGGACTAAAAAATATAAAAGGGAAATGATTGGGAATGTTTCCAAATTTTTTAAAAAAAGGAACTCAGCCTACTGGGGGTTGGGAGAGTGTCTCTTATTCTGGAAGATGTCATAGCTTCCAACATTTTCACAACTGGGAGGCCTCAAGAAGGGCTTGAGCTTCCTTCCAAATAGCTGCATTTAGATGTTCCTTGGACCAACCCGATCCCATGTAAATTGGACCAAATGGAAAAATCACGTACACATTCCTTGAGAAACAACAGCTGCCACAACCAGCTTAGAGGAAAACACCACCCCTTGTGTGGGACTCGAGCCCCGCTCCGCTTTGCCAGCGCCTCCGGAGGTAGGAACGCAACACCCTCCCGCTTAGATTTCAACTGACTCGGACTTTTACGCTCTCACTGTCAAGCATTTACACACCAGGCAGCAATTCACCTCCCGCTTCACTGGCACTCGACGGCAGAAAGGCATTCAGACACACCAGCTATTCCAGGGGTTATTGAATATTGCACTGCACTGAACGCTTAGCAGCAACCCCTTATTCTTTTGGTCTTAGAGACCTAACTTGTGGATTCTGCTTTTGAACAGTTTGCCCATCCTCTGGTCCTTCTGCCCATTCCCTGGTCCTTTCTTAATCTGCTCCGAGTCTGAACAGAAGAGAAACTCGAAGTATATCAAACTCTATATGCCAGGGTTGCATTGATACAATGCCCTACGCTTCAGTCAAAAAAAGCGCATCGGAACATTTTTTTCATTTTGCCTAGATATTTCACGGAAACAAAGGTAAGCACAAATTAAGGGGAGGAAAAAACCGGTTTTACTGTCATGCATGTCTATTAAACAAAAGTAGTTATGATTTTATGAGAGTTTGATGAGTTCTGCAGGCCTGGGAAAATGCAGTATAAACTTTTTAATTAATCTCCCGCGTTGCAGCGTACAATTTCCTGCCTGAGGAAGTTACTGTATATAGGCGCACGTTTTCACTTTCCTGCACAAAAGTTTTTCTAAAAGTAAATAACTTTTATATTCCAGTTAGAGAAATGCAGACAGAAAACAAATAATATGATTTCCCAGTGACAGTGTCCTCCAGTTCTGACTGTCCTCTCTTCCTCAGCGATTTTAGGATGGAAGAACAGCAACAAGGTGCAACCAAAACAGAACACGGAAAAATTGCAGGGTATCTGCTTACGTATGCCTGGTCTAAGAATACATAGAAAATGAACTCTAATATTGAATTAGTCTCTTGTGAGAGCATGGGACAACACACAGTCAGCAAAAATAGGAAAATATCAGGAAATTTTGCAAGACCAGCTATTGTTCAGTAAGGGATTTCTCATTTTCCCATTTCTCATTTCGCAACTCACTCACTTTCCCAGCTTCACAAAGGATTTCTCAACACAGTGTCATAGATGTGCAAGGTTATTGCCAGGACCAACCCACAATCAAACACAGTTCCTAAGCGTTTTACGATCAATCCTAACCCTGCAGAACTGATGCAGGATGAATGTTTCTACACCGGCATGAGCAGACTTCAAATAACTGCGAAATGCAACAACAGCCTGCATCGAACGTGGGAGGGCGTAGAAAAGACAACACGCAGGAAGACTCTGAAGGTGTCAGGAGACCTATATGCATGTATGTGGTGAATTTACTAAAAAAAGCTCATTCAGCTACAGAAACCTGAAGTTCTGTAAAATCTTATTAGTAGCACACAGTCTGTGCAATAAATAAGATTAGTTTCAGCTCATAAAAATTATAAAGGCCTTCCAATTCTACTTGTATAAAAGACAAGAACACTTAAACAAAGGAATGGCGCTCTGAATCCCTGAGGGCCCGCTGATCCCACTGATATGAATAAGGAGCTACAGCAAAGGAAAACTTACACAGGCACCAAAATACGAATTTCATTATCATGTGATAGATAACAAAGTTTAAAGCTTTGGCTTTTATTTTTCAGGCTGTCTTAAAAGCAATACACTTCCATTTAGCTAGAATATTAAACAATGAGCTTCTACAAGGAAAAGATCCACTAATCAAAAAGTATTTCTTGCCTTTGCTTTATGCTTAAATAGTTCAGAGGAATCAGTGACGTCTATAGAGAATCACTAGTTAAAAAGACATCAAAGACAAGTAGCGAGGATTGATCTCTCTAGGAAATTTGCAATTAGAGTGTGAGTGGAGTTTAAGCACAGAGATTGGTTTCTGGCAGCATGGAAGCACTGTTGACTCTCTTAACACTGACAGATATATTTTTTTCTTCTCTTTTAATGAGAAAAAATAAGCCTCTTAAGAAAGCTTCACTTATCTTATAGATAAGGAGGAAATATCTAACTGTTTTAAGACATTTTAGACTTTGGAAATTCCAAATTTTACAATAGAGATGCAGATTTATTTACCAGTCTTTCTTTCAGTGAAAACCAAACAAATCCCTCTGATTCCAATTAGTTAAATGTAGATGAATAGCAACAGGAACCACAACAGAGAAAGGTTACCTAGGAAACAGTTTAGGGACTCTAGTGTTTCAAGGTGTTTAGAATAGTTTGTGGGTAGTGACTGGATTGAAAAGCCTTATGATATTGGGCTGCCCAGAAAAATTTCCAAAAAAATCCAACATGTACTATTATTTTACAGACACAATGGGTTCATTTAAATGCAGAATCAGATGAAACTATGGCATGAATCCAGAGAAGTGAGCAATCACCATTTTCCCCCCTCCCATAGCACACAGTCAAACCAAATACATAAAATACACTAAGAAATAAGAAACTGTTTGAGGAATCAATAAATGTGCCCAGCTCCAAAGACCCGTTCTGTGTGGGCCAGGTCAGGAGCCTGCATCAATCTGTACCTTCCATCTTTAGCCTGTCCTTCTTTCACAAACCTAGATGGCATGTGAGTTGGCTCATGTAACTAACAACACAAGAAGAGTGGACCCATAGGAGTTGAAAAGCAAATAATGGTATGCAAAGAAAATAACACAAAGACTTTTAAGTAAGTACTGCATTAAAGCAAGGGTATAGGTCTTCATTTAGAGTACTATCTTTCTTTATGGCAATCTTTCTCTAGAGAAGTAGAGCCAAGATGAGAAGACCTTGCTGAAGAGTACAAAAGGTAGTTAGCAGCATAATAGGATTTACATATAATCAGTGACTACCAGATTGTCTAAAAAGGAATGTTTATCAAACAAGGAAGTAACTAGAGAAAAGTGCAGTGCCATGTAATGTCACGTCCAAAGGTCATGAAAACAGAAGTTTAGAAGTCCACGGAGACAGAGGGGAAAAGCTGTTACAATTACAGAATACATTAAGTTTCTGTACGCCATTTGTTTTTTCTGGTACTGAAAATAAAACTCCCTAAAATGAATAGCCTTTCACACAGAGGCATGAGAATAATCCATAAACTTGTTGGAATAACTTATCATAAACTGATTTGAATAAACAACAATCATTTCTATATCAACAATAAAACACTTAGTAATCAAAGATTAAAATGGGGAAAAGTGTCACTTCATTATATAACGATGTAGGTTCCCCATAAAGCAAACAGAAAGTGTCATTTGTTGCAAGCCTACACAAAAGCTCACTTGGGGTTAGCGCCTCTCCTGTGAGCGCAGCAAACAAGGGAAGCTAGATTTCAGCCACGCACCCCAGCCTGAGACTGAAGTCTCAGTAGTGCCGTGTTCACATCAGAATCCGAAAATCAGAAGCCAAGTTCAACTGTGCACACTGAGGCAACTGCAAACCTACTCTAAGGCAACACTTAACAAAATTGATTTCACATAAAAGGATGCCTTTTATCACTGACTTGCTGCTTCCCTTGGTTTCAGCATCAGGTAGTTCAGGTAATCTAGTCCAACTCCCTGCTCCTGGCAGGGACAACCGGTCAATATATGCCGTTCCTTACGTCCTTCGGTGTCTCTGCATCGCCCAGGCTGTCTCTGACTGAGACTCCAGGGCAGTTTCGCCGACAGCACCCGCCCGGGCCCCGCCGCCGCCCCTGCCCGCGGTTCAGCACCCTGGCCAGCTCCGGCCGCCGCCGCCGCTCACGGCCCTCCCCCAGT
>VXBO01009377.1:331532-344802 GCA_013400135.1 Rhinoptilus africanus
TATCCACCCCATGGCCGAGATCACTTCGGTTTACATAAGGGAAAATGCTGTCCCTTGGGGTCCGGTTTGCACCTGAAGAACTGCAGTAGTAACGCACGGCGTGCCTCTGTGAGACAGGCTGCACACTTAGTGTGGTGAGCCGGGCTAGGGAAGNCTGAGCAAATATTCCCCATGGCCCATTTTCGGCACATCTTGTTCACGGCATTCATGTTCCACTCCCTGTCCCATTTGATCTCTCTTGGAGATACAATTACATTTCCGTGTCATCAGGAAAAAATATCTCTTAGAGATATAATTACATTCACTGAGTTAAGAGCTTCAAAAAATTATGTGCTGTCCCCTGTCAGAGGTTGCAATTTGGCAAAGACAATGTCAGAGTTTTAATAAGCTGTAAGTCTCTTCTGCCAGCGGAACAAAACACCACAGACATCAGAGTAGTCAGTAAGACACAAATTTTTTTTTACTTTTTTTTTTAAGTCTGTTGTCAGACCCTGTGAATAGTTTTTCAGCTTCCCGTTAGACTAAGTTAGTTAAAACTAACTTTATTTTTCACTGAAAGCTATTCTAAAAGCAAAAGCAACTCCAGGGTAAACTAATGAATGCCAAGATGACTCACTCAGTAGGAAGCTGTTAACGTAACAAGGATGCGCTGGATTGATGACTCCCTCAGTGCTAAGCGCTGCACACCAGCAAGCTTCTCACGGTCTGGAAGGCTTTCCCTCCACTTAGCTTTTGGTGCCTGCCTCAGCCGCCTTCAAATGCTAGGCTGGGGAGAGAAGGCTCCTAACAGTAAACACTTGAGCCTTGGAAGACAAGCGGTAAAAGAGCAAAGGGCTTGGAGTTTAGCAGTGGAGAACATCTGCATCCCCAGTAGGGATCACAGGTCATTAATTAGACTCATGCTGAACCCACTCTCCAGTACTTGCTACCATATAACACTGACACTCAAACACGACTGGCGACTGTAGCTTACATACAGCATTTTTAAATACGTATCCTTGCCAGACTTGTTTCTCTGGCTAAGAAAACCACTCGAATCTGCCTCCTAAACTCATTGTACTGCTCTATTTTTCATCCTTTTACAAAGACAGTAGTCACATAAGAACTGCCACTGCCCTTCCACCCTTTGAAAACTGACTTGTCTGATTTTGATACTCCCCAAACTTCATCTTCTAACTTTTCCTTTAGTTTTCTTTATTCACATGAGGAATTTCATGGATAAAGACAGCACAGGCTGGTTGTTGGCTTTTGATAAGACATTTAACTGTCCTCTAGTTTCATCTTCCCACAGTATCTCTAAGTTTATTTTTAGAGCTCTCTCAGACAGTCAATTAAAGAGAGATATTCAAGTGGTGTTGCTCTCCACTCAGGTCTGGATAGCCTTTAAAGGGCAGACTTAGGAAAAAATGCTTATAAAATGACATTGTGAATGTTGTACATTATATTCCTTCTCAATTGTAGCCAACTAAAAAATGTCACACTTAAAATACAAAAGACGCTTTTCCCCCTAGGCATATAATCTCTCAAAATATGACCTGTGATTTGATTGTCAGAGTCTTTTTTTTTTTTTTGTATTTTTTATGATCATTAGTAAAGATTCTGCACAAGTGGACTACTTAGATCTTCCATTCTTGTGCTGGTCTCCTGACAATGCCATTCATGATACCTGGAAACAAAAGGCTATTAGACCATTCCACTATAGCAATCAACTTAACAACAATAATATACTTTCTTCCAGTAAATAAGGACGTAATGACTTCAGAATACGCAGAGGACAAGTAGATTAAATAGATTTACAGCCTCTCTCTTCTAATTACATTTGCATGCCTCTCAACATATATCTGTACTCTTTTTGCTGCGAACAAATGTGACTCTGCTTGTCTCAGATGGCCAGAGCCTACATTTTCTCATGCTTTAGCAAGGCATGGAACATTTTGGGTATTTACTTTCGTTGTTTCTACCACCAACACAGACAAGTTGGCCTCGTATATGTAAAACATCCATAATAAAGCTTATCTGTCTGGTACATTTCCAAGGTATATAGTCAAAAGCTATGGTTGCTTTAACTGTACAAGTCATTGTTTGCATACCCACTTCCAGAAGGAAGCTATTTACCGAAACATAACAGGCCAATGCAGAAGAGCAGCTGGACGTAGAGGCCATGGCATACGTCATGGCACTAGCACCCTGGGACCACGTATAGTATCAGTTGTAATGGTAATAATACAGCTTATGAGCCAGAGCTGGAAGCCACAGTTCTGACCTGCCTCATTCTGTCACACTGAGAAGAGTATTTTCTGAGAAGCGGCTTCACCAAAGAAAAACTGCACTTGTTTTGAGGGCAAGAGGCTAAGAGCAAGCAAAAGAAGAGGCGAAGAGAAGGGTTCTTGTGCTATCCCCTGTAAAAAACATTCCTGATGTCACCAAACTTTACCTCTGTTATCAACTAGGCTTCGTCACCACTTGTTTGGTATGAAATAACATCAGTTGGGCTGTCATCTTTATTAAAGGCTAGCGTAGAGATAACCTGGATGCCCGTAGTAAGTTCACTAAATCGGAGGCATCTTGTGGGGAGGATGGTAAAAACCTAGGAAAGGTAATGGTCCTCCTTGAGCCAGAGTGAAAGACCTGCAGGCTTTGATAACAGAAAAGCCAACCTGGAAATAAAGATAAGGATCCAGCACAAGATTGGAAGTCCCTCAGCCCCTTGAAGCCTAGCAAAGCAAGAGCACTATATAAAACTGCCTAAAGAGTCTGATAATAGGGATCAATCTTACTGTGTAGAAGATCACACATGTAATAGCTTATTTTCTTTCCCTTCAAAAATCACATTGGTTCATTTCAGAGTTAAATCCCAAAGTGAAACCTTACCAGAACTACTGAGTTTCGTTGAGTTTTTGCATTAAAATCTTGGAACCCTGTGAAATTTATGATCTTTCCAAATTAAATCAGGATTCAGCTGAAAAAAAGTATGGATATTAATGAACTAATGGCCTGCATTTTTTGTTCACAACAAAGTCTAGTTGCGAAGCTTCCATTTAAGCAGTGAAAATTTTCGCCAAGCTTTCATTAAGCCTGAAGAGGATACTTGTAGAAACAACTGACTGGCAGACACTGCACTCCAAATTTGCAGTGAAGTGAAGAGGAGGTTGTTTTACAACACCGTGCTAAAGATAAATTAGCAATGCTTCTACATTAGAATTCAAAATGGGCGAGTCTTTCACATCGAGTTGGCAAAGCTATGGGTCACGGGCTACAGTATTTTGTTTAAATCACTTCTCCTACTCCTACTTAAAATTCAAACATTCAAATCCACTACATCAAGGAAATGCCGCAGCTCCATTGAACTTGCGGTAATTGATAAGTAACAGGACTTTTCACAGCTCATTGCATACCCAGAGATCTCATCCCACAACAAAGCAAGAATAAAACTCATGTGCTACAGGGTAGACTCTGTCAGGTCATCAAGGGGTTGAGAGAAAACACCTTCTCAAACCTCTCAAGCCTCAGATATTATGAATGAGCCTCATTCCCAGCATCATATTCCTCCATTATGGTCTCATCAATATACAAGTCAACCATTCTCTCCTGCTTTAGGAGTTATTATCCCAAGTGTACTTGCCTGGTAAGCACACATGTTGCTAAAGAGAGAGAAGCTGCAGTGTGACTCCTGCCACAGCCTCCTGAAATGCCGTTCCACCCAGGGCTGCCGCCTTGCCTCATAGAAACCTCTCACGAATATCGCACACAGTCACATCCGCTATCCCATGGTAGTTAACCTGTCCACAAGCACCTCTCTGCTTCTTCCTGCTGAGTGGCCCAGGGAATAACTCCACAGCGTTTCGTATATTGGGTCAGTAAAAGGTGAAGAGATACCTTTTCCAAGACCATCGCATAGTGGGATGCACGATTTCCGGCAGCCAGCACTCAGCATTTGTCCTTTTCTCTCTGCTGCCATGCGCAAGAAAGTATTCCAAAACGAAGACACAGAGGCAGACAGACAGACAGGTAGGTTTTAGCTGATGCCTGTAGATCTGGTTGATATGAAGGACAGACCTCTAATGCAAAAGCTCACACCTTAGTCAGGTAAAAAAATCTGTTAGTCCTAACCACAAGCACGTGTACATATGGAGAAATATCAAGCCATAACATGAAGGGTCTTCAAGAGAGATCTTACTTGGTCACTTACTTTCAAAGTGCCAAACGATGTAAATTTATATCCATATATATCACACACATACACCTATAAGTGAGAATATAATGACAAAAATGCAATTGTAGACTATAATGGCTGGGGATAAGCATTAAATAGGGAAAATTACAATTAATCAAGCTAAAACAACAAGCTTCTTAAATGAATAAAAAAAATACTGCAATAATTTTGCAATAAACATAACAGAAAAGCAAATTCTCATTGTTGACCCAGCAGATGAGGTAATATCCTGCAGAGCTGATGGGACACCCAAGAGATCCCCACTTTCATTGTCTCTAAACACTGATGTAATCTATATCCGTTTGCACAGACAGCAATGCTTTAGATCATCTAAAGCACAGAAGAAGCTCAATCATTCAATTAACAGTCCAAGCAGCCGTGAGGCTAGAAACAGAAATTAAAATATTTTCTCCACAGAATCTATATTTTTCTGCATTGAACTTTACATCTAGGTTAATGGCTAGCATTTCTCAGCATTCTGATTGCAATCATTTGTGCTTAATTGTTCATGCGTTTCAATGATTTGGGAAGGTAATATTTGATACGTCTTGTCTGCACGGCAGACCTGGGTAGCAGACTTTCTAAAAATCAATGTTTTAATGTTTTAATCTATTTCGGTATTCCATAGTTTGATGGGCAAAGTCAGCAGTTCTATTCCAACATTTATACTTTGGGGGATGGCGGAAATAAGATACGTTTTGGATGCAATAATGAGTTACTGGAACTCGTAACTGGGGTATGGTAAATGCTCCATCAAAAGGAGTCTTTTGCACTCGGGTGCAGTAACCGAGCTGTGGCACAGTCACTGCAGCCTTGTAGCACTAACACGCTGCCGCTGAAGCACCGCTACTGCCCTAGACCCAGAAATTACCAGATATGGCCCTACAGCTTGAGTTACCGGGGAGGTCAGGCTGGGTCCGTAAGGGTTCCTGCTGCCTTTAAAGCCTCCTGCACTGGAGATATCGACACCGAGCACCTTGCGCCTGCAGGTGCCGAAGTATCCGAAGAAAAATGTTAGGTAAGTGTGGCTGATAGAATAAAAATCAGCAGCATACATGTGCTTGGGATCAGACCTGCAAGCAGCCTTTCCACAGCACTCCAAGAACAGGCAATGGGTAACACAACCCCCTGAGAACTTACAGGCTGCAATATAGCCTCTATTGTAAGTGATCTATTTTCTGGTTTTTCCCTCAAATTAAAGTTCTTCTTCCACATTCAAATGAAATAATCACAAACGATTCCTGACAAGTCCCAGAAGAGTGGGAAGAATATCAATGCACAGTGTGAATTGCTCTTAACACACCACCAAAGTAAAAAAAATCATTCTTACTGAGCTCAGCGTTTTTGCAGAGACAGCTTTTTTCTCCCTCGACTAAGTAGCTAGACATCTGCTGAAGGCAAAACATAAAGATACGGCAATCACAAGACAAATTTTAAAGTACAAAACTGTGGGTTTTAAATTTACTCCTTCTGACAGAAATTTGGAGTGAAAGACTCTGAAAGCATAATTTCAGAGGTGATGCTTTTTGAAAGAGAACTTCCATGAGTTCTGCGGAAAGGCTACTCATCAAAGCCACACACACCCCCGTCACATTTTTGCAAGTTACACTGTATTTACCTTCCTTTAAAGTACAACAGTATATGGGATGTTGACCTATTTGCCAGAGGATGGAAGAAACTCCTTAAAATTTACAGGGAAAAGGACTGTTAAGTGACTGATTTGGATTGTTGCCAAATTAGGAATGCTGCGCATCTTAGATTTTCTGCATTTACTCAAGTTTTAAGGATATTTCAAACAAAATAATTTTATATCGTTTCCAAAAAACCCCTACCTATAGAGTATTAAAATAATATCAAATTCACTTTAAAATGCCACAGACAAATATCATCACAACATGTTAACTGAGAACGAAATTGGGGTAGTTTTGGGATCTAAAAAGATCCAAAAAAACCCACATAGAAACAAACGGAGAGGGCAAAAGAAAGAAACTGGCAATTTGCCTATGCTCTTCAATAATGGGTTGGGAGGGGGCTAACAAGAGGGGATACCGCATGTTCAGCAATGCAAGAAAAACATCATTACAAAAATAGTGCAATGCCATAATGGAGAATGTCCCACTGCAGAAACATTGAGAAAATAGCTATCAGCAACAAGATTCTAATTACGGAGGATTAAAGAAAAGATAATTTAGCTGAAGGTAGGTAAACCCAAACTAATCAAAACTCCCTAGGTGCATGTCTAGTCCTTATGAAGAATCATCATTTCGCCTTATATTGCCTCTGATTAGTAAGTACCCTGACTGCTTTGACTTTACACTTCCTGATGAAATGTAGCAACTACCCAGTTAAATTTCAGAAGTTAGTGCATCAGGCATAGGGTATGAGTTTAAAGTCCACCAATCTGAAAGGAAAAAAAGACCTTTTCAGGCCAGTGAAGCTTCTGAAGTCTCTTTCACCACTGAGTTATACTGGACAAGACTGGAAGCTTATTGACTTAGATCACGCTAAACCTCATCTGAGCATTAAAAACCTCTAAGAATTGTGCACTGTTTCCTTGGGACACTGCAAACCAAACTTACAACCTGTACCACACATGCTCATTAAACTGGAGTTCTGCTCTAGCTTCTGCTGATCACCTCAGGTGACTGTTTCCCCATCCGTAAAACAGAGAACAGCAAAATCTGTACCGTTGGGTCCGCAGAGAAACAGTGCCCTACGACAGCTAAGCTTAGCTTGCTTTAATAAAAAAAAATATTACCTCTCCTTACAAAGTTTGTTTTATCTGTGTTCTTATAACTTCAAAGCCACAGCAAAGCTATCAGATTAACAGGAGAACATTATTACACAGTATTCCTATGAGGGAAAAAAGGCATCTAGACAGCAAAGGTATAAGCAACAGCAAAGCAACTGCAACCTTTACCTGACACCAATCATGAGCACATCATTTTACAGTTGAAAAAATGACCATGAAAACCTGTAATTCATTTCTAGAACACTTTGAATTTCCCTCCAGGTGTGCAAATTACCCCCGTATCGGACTAATGGCGCAGCACTTACGTGGAAGGGGGTTGTCTCGTCTTTATGCAGGATTCAGATCCCCACAGCAGGATAAAACAGAGAAGCCAGAGGAGTTACGCCGCTGTGAAACGGGTGCAAAATGAGATTCACTGCGATGACTCTCTGTCTCTAAGGCCTATGATAAGCTGCATGAACTCCACGTAATGTGACGGCAGCCCAAAAAGCACTAGTGGGGGAGTCAATTGACCCCCTAACTGTGATTAAAAGGCCAGCAAAGACATGGGGGTAAGAACTGAAGAACAGCAGCAGCAGGTGGGGAGGGCTGGAGGCTACCTAGGAGAGATGTCAGAGCCACGCGAGGAAAGCAGGGTAAAGAACGGATGCAGCAGAGCAGGAGCTGTCAGCAATGGCTCAGTACGGGATGCTTGGGCTAGAACCCAGGGGAAGGACAGGCTGAGTTACTCCAACATTAACAAGTCATGAAACAGGCTCCCTCTGAATACAGTCAAACCGAAAGCTGCTCAGCTTCTGGTGTCTGGCGGTAACTTCCTTTGTGCCATGTAGCAGGGAAGACAACAAAGGTTTTCTCTGTTGGAGAAGGGAACACTGACCCAAAGGGACGCTGTAGATGGCAGATGTCTTTGACAAGAGACAACACAAAATTACACCGGAATGAGTGAGTTATGAAATATATTGATTTACTCCCACCCTCTTCCCTGTAATAGGATTAACCACAAATACATCAATCGTATAGTGTACATACTAGTTCATCTTACTTCTATATTATCGAAATTTCCACTGCCATCAGACGAAAGGTATATTTACTGTGGTTTTACATTTTTTTTTTCACCTTCTCAGTCAGACATCAGCTCGAATTCCAGCTTAGGCATGGACAGATCCTGTCTCAACTGACAAGACAGAGTTTTGCTATTACAGACTTATAGAGAAAGTGCCTATTATGAGAACATTTAATTTCTGAAATCAAGACCTCTGTTAGGTCTCTTAGTAAATCAGGTTTGATTTTGATCTGCCTTGTACATTGTCAGCTCCATGGAGAAGCAAGGATAGCAGAATCATGTAAGATTTTAGCACTTGACAAATATACGATAAAAAACCCTATTAAGCTGGCAACGCCAGCAGTTAGGAGCAAGGCAACATACAATTCAACTTGCTTTGCTGTAGAATGTGCTCTGAAGGAATGTCAAGAATGAAAACTTGCTTTCGTCCGTGAGAAGATAAACCTTGCAGGTATGAAGGAGGGCGCCCTGTTGAGTAAAAACGTGCCATTTTTACAAGCTCGTATTTCCGTAAATATATGCAAGTTAAATGACTTCATAGAGCTCCATGCACAGAGAGCATGTTACGGTAAATGCCCTTCACTCCAGCTTCCCTCAGAACTTTGCTGGAACCACCAAATGAGTCAATAACAGCCACTACATTAAGGTCCCTGCCAGGTCAAGCTGGCCTTTCAGGTTACCTTACCCTAAACAAATATTACCCTCAACTAAAGCTGACAAAGAGAATAGTGCAAAGTTACATGAAATGCAGACCCAGCAGTACTCAGAAGCAGGGGGAAGAAAAGAGGAAGGATAAGAGGGACATTGTTATTAACATGCACTGTACAAACCAAATCAGCGTGAAAATCAACTTTACATGGCTAAAAAGAGCAATACTGAGTGGAGGTAACCGGCATATCAAACTTCGGAGTGCTTGGAAAAACAAAAAGAAGGGCTGAAAGCTTATATTTTTAAAGTATAACACCAGATATTATCTCTTGCATACCTAATTATTGTGAATGAGGAGTTCTACGGCTATGCTCCATGCAGGATCAAAATGCTGGCAATGAAACTAGCAGGAAGAATCTAATTTACATTGGAGGAAAACCACCACAAACACTTTCTAACTTTGCCTCCACATTTTTCATCTCTGATAAAGATGACCCTTTGAAATCACAAAAAGTAAGTGTCTGATCTTCACTGAAGAAGATATTTATTTTGTAGGCTCCATGCAACAGCAGGTTTCAGAAAAGTATTCAGCCTTAAAAGTGCCCAGTGGGACCAGATATTAAACTTTAAAGAAAAAACACTAATTATCACTACATAGGTTTTCTTTACAGCTTCTTCATCTCTTAGACAGTCTATTCTCAAGTAACCAGATATTCAATTTGAAAACCCCCAAACACAGGGACTGTCCAGCCATCCTGGTGACAATATGGGGTAAACTCGAACAGGATAGTATCTGATCCTCTCTCAAGAAAAAGCTGCAGAAAATAACATTCCCACTACTGCATGAGGAAACCAGGACACCAGTGATTTCACTTCTTTCATTGGGTCACATGCCAAGGATTTCTGTACCACTTAAAAACAAAAAGAAAAATAAAAGTCAACAAAACTATGGATGACCTCACTTTTATATGGTGATGTTGACCATTGTGGCATACCATTGCATGCACCTTCCTCATACACGGACTTGGACAAGCATCCAAAAAAAGGCTGCCTTTGCCCTGCAAAAGTAACCATCTTCGAGTAAGACCTGCTCATCGAGAGAGACGGAGAAGTAGAAAAGTGTGTCCAGATTCTGCAAGACTTCCACATCGCCTGCTTGCAAGGGCTCAGTGAAGCATCAAGTCAGGGATGATTCCCTGCTTACTGGCACAAGCAACAGAAACGATGTTGTCAGTTGGGATGGGGGCAAGGAAGGGCAGTGACAAAAAGCTCCATTTTATCTCTTCTGAGTGGCCGTTTCAAATTTGTCTTGCCTTTTCACTCAGGGTCTGTCTTAAGGGGTATAAACAAGAATTTTTCAATCAGACTAGATGAAGAAGATAAATAATTCATCTCACTCACTACATGAAAACAAAGACTAATAAAGGGTAAGAAATGGGGGGGGAAAAAGGTCATTCTTTTTTACCCAGGAAGAAGGACAAACCCAAATTTACAAGTCCCTAGCAGAACCGTACTCAGCGAGAGGGTCCTGTTGGCTAAATCCTGCCCATGCTGAAGTCAACTGAAACATTGCTCTTGACTTCGGTGGAAGCAGGCTTCATTTGACCCATTTTGCAACATAGGCTTGTTACTCATTTCCCCACCATGGTAAATCTGGTGCTTAATAATGCAGCACCCACATTTCCCTGCTTAGTGACCGCCTTGAAAAGACGAATGTAACCACTGTGCCGACCACAGCCACAGCTGCGCCAGGATGAGGGGGGACCAGCCCTGGGTACCACTGGGAAGACAGACCCTAAACTGGGGAACTGGAACTGCGAAAAGTCTGCCATGACCAGAGCCAAGAAAGCAGCGCTGGTGACCTTAAATGAGGTAGTCACAGTTTTCAAAGGCCTTGCTTAATGCCGTAGGGCGGAGAAGAGCTGCTGCTCCTCTATTCACATACTGCCCAGAGTATCACAGGGGCTTTCCAGGTCTCTTTGAATTTTTTGTCTGTGAAGCGAAAGGAAGAGTGGCTCAGCATCTGTATCTGTTTATTGTAAGTAAAAAGGGGTTTTCCAGTATTTCTTCCCCATATACTCCCCATGCAGAAATACACATTTTAATCATCTCCACAGATCTCTAGGCATAGATTTAGCTGTGCACTAACACCATACATTGAATTTGAATGACTGTAAAGTGCTTAAGGGAAATGTTATAAAGAGCATCATACTCGTACCAAGGATCATTCATCTTTGGCTTTCTCATTTCTTCTTTTGGCACTATAGTGGATCACAGATCTGTGTAGCCTTTGCATTCATTGTCTCCTTTCATTTAAACTGTCTCCTATTGAACCTACTCCTATCCCTTAAATTTGCAGCATTGCTCCCGAATAACAAGCTACAGTGCGCATATGCCAAGCGCTGCTGCACGGGAAGGGAAGTGAGATAAGCCAGTGAGTTTTAGATTTAGGAAAAGGCTGGAGATGCTCTGGATGGAGGAATGTCTACTAATGAATTAGCATAAAAATAGGTTAGCCAGCCTGAAAAACAGAATACACTACACATTGCCATTCTACATTCTTGTCATATTCACAATCTCGTTAAAAATCATCAACAGAGAGGAAGTGTTGCTTGATATTATTTCATGCCCTGCAGGCAGGTTTAATTCAGTTTGGCTCTAAACACTGAGAAATAAAGTCGTACAATAGTAGCTTCGCTGTGCCCTCTGGAGCAGGGGCTCACCACTGTCTGTCTCCAGCTCCAGAAAGTGCCTTCAGTTTACTGAAGCAGAGAGATGGGCGAGAGTAGCAAACATAGACCATCAGAGCTGTGACTGCAGCACACAGAGATCTTTCCCTGGAAAGGATGAGATACCTGAGGTCCATTCCCTGTTCTGTGCTCCATACACATTATCACGGAGAAAAGATGAGTCTGTGTTGGCACACTGGGTTTGCCTCATTAGCAACAACATCCAGCGACCTTCTGGCTACAGGAATAACCAGCAGCACTAAATACAAGGTTGTTCAAGCAGAAAGGTGCATTTAAGCTCCACCGTTCAGAGGATATGGCACTGATGTTTTGTACCATCTCCAAAGGCAAAGTCTGAGGATATCACATGGGCACCCACATGGTTAATTGTCACATATCTTCCTTACAAATATCAGAAAAACAAAAACATTCAGAGGTTTAGAAAAAATGATCTGATAAAAGGAGTTGTGGTTGTTTATCCTAGAGAAAAAGACTGTGGGGAGACTTGATGGCAGTCATATGTGGAAAAGATAAGAAAAAAATGTTCTTAAATTATAGCCAAGGGGGAATTTTAAGTTAGACATCAGGAAATACAACCTACACATAAGGACAGCAAAGTACTGTAATGGACTGGCTAGTGGGCTGTGGGATTTCCATTACTGGAAGCTTTAAAAAATGACTAGATAAATACCTGTTGGGTACAGCCCAGGTAGGGCTGTCTGCCACGGTGCAGAGGCAAGAGGGCAGCGGTGACTGAGCGTTCCCTCCGGACAACGACTCTGCACGGGTTTCCATATGATACCATCAGAATGAACTGTCAGTGCCCCTGTATTTCGGCGTAGCACTGCCTAGTGAATCCCTGTGTGAAGACGCAAGGCTTTTTCCCCTAAAAGCTTGGCTTTGTAACAGTAAAGTCACAAACAGTGCTGCACCTCTGGATTATGTGCCGTGATTGAACGCGGGGTTTTTTGTGCACTTTTCTGAGCGTGAAGGCAACTACGTGAAAATAGACTTGGTCTCGTTGACCTTGGTTTGGTGTCATTGAATTGAGGGGCTACAACCGAAGCCCTTGCCCTCTGATAACTGACGCTTCTTGCCCAAGTACAGCAGGTAGAGGACGGAGCTAACGAGCACACTCCCAATCACCAGGCACGGCTGCTAGGCAGCCCCCAGCATACATTTACAGCTAGTTATGACACGTACTTAACTAGATACAACAAAATCAGTGAGACGATACAGTAAAGGTGAGTGAGGGGGGATCTCTGAGGAAGTCTCCTGCCTGTGCATACCACCGATGGTTGCAGTAATGTTAGTGCCACCACTATCACCTTCACCACACCGACTTCTTTCCCTCAGTCGCTGTAGGAAAGCCTCATTACCACAGGACTTAATAGGTTGCAGAGACTTTGGTCACACCCAATAAAACCGTAAGTAAGGAGATGCTATACACATGAGAAATTGGTCTATTGGTATTACATAGTACATTTGACATCGATAATTATGATGTAGTCGCCATCACAGAAACATGGTGGGATGACTCCCATAGCTATAGGGCTGCCATGGATGGCTACAGGCTCTTCAGGAAGGACAGGCAAGCAAGGAGAGGCAGGAGTGTGGCCCTGTATGTCAGGGAGTGTTATGGATGCTTTGAACTAAATGATGGTGATAATCATAGAATCACAGAATGGGTGAGGTTGGAAGGGACCTTTAAGATCATCAAGTCCAACCATTAACCCCCCCTGACAAAAACCCCTTCTAAACCCTGTCCCTCAGTCCCACATCTACCCTTTTCTGAAACCCCTCCAGGGATGGGGAATCCCCCCCCTCCCTGGGCAGCCTCTTCCAATGGTTAATAACCCTTTCAG
>VXBO01009377.1:345044-372775 GCA_013400135.1 Rhinoptilus africanus
CACTGAAAGGGTTATTAACCATTGGCAGAGGCTGCCCAGGGAGGGGGTGGATTCCCCATCCCTGGAGGGGTTTCAGAAAAGGGTCGATGTGGGGCTGAGGGACAGGGTTTAGAAGGGGTTTTTGTCAGGGGGGGTTAATGGTTGGACTTGATGATCTTAAAGGTCCCTCCCAACCTCACCCATTCTGTGATTCTGTGATTTATCCCTATCTGGCTGAATGGCTGACTAGACAGCTCCATCAGCATGAGACAGCAAAACACATTTCCATGTAATATAACTGTGCTTAAGTTGTTCTGTGAATATAGACCTTGTCTTAAAATAAAACCTTTAGCCCACACTTTTCAAGCTCAGGATGTGAGGAATTATGCACTTCATCTGTGCACGCTTACCCATACAGCTCTTGTGCTAGGAAGACTCATTAGGGCAGCAGTAAGTAGACAAGGGTGCTACACTATCATTAAGACAATTGACTTCCAAGAGCTGTTTCATATCAGGTTTATTCAGATCACAAACTCTACTCCTTCACACTAAGGATAATTTACTCATAAAAAAACCCCTCTCTCTCCCCTTCCTAATGAAAGCAGATTCTCAGAGCAAAAGGAAAAAGCCAGCCCCTCCATCACATATAATTTTTGTTCTTCACCTATCATGCAATTCCCGTGGCTGAGAACAAAGGTAGTCAAATGCACCTACATGACTTGGGGTTCCTAGAAAACATTACAGGTCTCACTGAGCTAGTATTTGGGATATAACTCAGGCAATTTCCTCCTCACCAAATGATCATCTGGAACCAGTGCCTTTGATCTGAACCTTCTGAAACTGGAGACGATCAGTCAAGTGCATTTTACATGGAGATAAACACAGCCATTGGAGACCAAGTGTCCATGAGACAATGTTCAGGTAGCTCTGCTGCAGACACCAGGCCATCACGCAGGAACCTCAAACCTCCACCCTAAACCCCGCTCACAGGATTTTACAACTGACTTTCAACTTAGAGATCGAGCGCTTACCTAGGAAAGTGGGCAATAATGCTGGCAATAACGTACCTCACATGAAAATATCCTGCAAATGCCTGCAGCAGTCTTCCTGGGACTGATGGACAGGGTTAAAGCCAGTGAGTCTAAGCCATGGTCTTGGGATTAAGTTTTTTCTCCTTCAAATCACCTGCAAAGCCACGCATGCATATACGCAAGTTGCTCGTCTCCACAACATACCTAGACTAGCACTGCTGTCACCAGCCCCAAAAGGCCCTAGTTTGCAGAAGTGTCTAAGACAGCCTTTAAAAACAAAATTAAAAAAGAAGAATAGAAAAAGATACCATCTCCACACTGGAAAGAGCTATTCTTCTTGCATTTGGGATTCACAGTTATATTACAGAAGGCTGTTAAATGTCATATCCTGACTCATTTCAGCTGGAAAGACACCAGTGCATTCAGTTATCTTGCCTTTTCCTCCCACCACTGACTCCCCCTTTAGCCACCACACACAAAACAGTCACCTCAGATTGGTGGTTAGTGGCCAGAGGACAACCTGCAGCACAGATTTAATTGACAAATTTCTCCTTAAAAACTCTGAAAAGCATAAGCTCTGTTGATCAAGAAGGAAAAAGCAGCCTGAATTCTTGATCTGAGACAGTACTTGACCTGCATGTCCAGCATGACAGGATTCATCTGGTGCATCCTGAGGCAAGAAAATCAGTATTATGTTGTTTTCTTAACATTCAAAACATCATTTGGAAGCCAATGCCTGCCTCTTGGGAGCCACTGAGATGATAAAAGTTGTTCCAAAAGAGAAACACAGCCCTTCCCCTCCACACCATATCAGGTTATAAGGACTCTAAATCAACCATGCCTGGCTACATAAGTCAATTCCTGAACTCTAATACAGCAGATTTCTCATTAAATGTAAAGCTGAGCTTACACTCCCCCCTAAGCAAGAAGACATAAAGGATCTTTTGAAAGTCACTATGTAATCCTCCTACAAGATTTGTAACCGTGCTACCCCTTCTTAATAGCTTCTGCAGGGGTGTAACCTTCCCTGACTTTCTTCAAGCCTGAAGACTCTGCTAAGCCATGCTTCCACTCGTATTTGGGAACACCTGGGAGAAGAGGGGGCTACATCTTTGCTGCAGGCAAAATACTTTCTGAACATCATCTGATATCCTGCGGCACTCCAGTAAAATTTACATGAGCCCTATCAAGAAACCAAACAACTGCACGGAAAAATAGAGGTATGAAATATTTCATCAATCTCTACTCATTCTTCTGCCAGGTGGTAAGTAATAATAAGAAGAAAGGCTAACAGGTGGTCAAGATATAAAGGATAAAGCTTTCTCAAAATTTAGACATGGACTTCCAAAGAAGCAAAGGTCTCATTGCACCTGTAGGTGTAATTCTTGGTATATAAACGAGTTCATTGCCAGAAAAAATCCTGCATGGAGAAAGAACCTCCTCTTAGCACCTTATCAGTTATATAAAGCTACAATAAAACTAAAAAAAAATCTATCTGTGTTGCTTTTGGGCAGATTAGAACCAACTCTTACTTCTTAAATTTTTATACCCTCAGCCAGGCAGCTCGTATGCCCTGCAGCAACTCCCAGCCATCAGAATTCTGCTCTTCCTATAGCTTAGCATCTGTGATCACTTCCTTTAATTATTCTTCTGCTCACAACATTTCTTGCTTATAAAGCAGCAACTTTATGTCCCTGTAGAGCAGATGAATAATGACTAGAAAGCCCATAAAATTCCCAAGGCAGCTGTACAGCCTCTCTGGCCGTCTTTGCCCACACTGCCCACTTCCTCTTTGGGTTCAGAACAGCCTTTTTCCTCTGTGCTTTACAACCCCACAGCCTAACATCTCTTTATCTGTAACTGTGACTTCCAGATACCATCAAAAACGTTACTTGAGGTAGCAAATTTCCGCGATGCAGCTAATAAATAGAACCACGCGCTGGTGTGCAGCGCTGCGAGATCCTCCCTGCCTCTGCTAGCAGATGCCTTTCCACGGTGTCCCTGGGGCGGCACACCACTGCCACATCGCTCAGCCTTGCCCGGGTTTCCAGCCCTGCCGCGGCTTCGTCACGCTCAGCGGCTGCTCCGCGTGCAGGCTTGCATTTTGCTAGTCAGTAACTGTACAGCCCTGGGTACCGACAGAAATTAATAAAAGTGCTCTTTGAAGGGCTTTCCAGATATAAGAATCGTTCCAAGTTGCAACACCCTCACGGCTGAGTTATCCCCTTGAAAACACCCCATGTCCCTTCTGTCTCAGGTGGCTCCACAACAATCCTACAGGGTTTTATACCTTTTTTTAGTACTGCTTAATATCCAGAACACCGCAGAAGCTGGACCACATCTTCCATACCCTCGTATCCTCAAAATCCCAAACACAGGTGGGATTGATCTGTGGGGTTTTTTTAAAGCCCAAGGGCACGAGGGTCTGTCTGGCAAAAGCACTGGTGTGTGCTGATATCAGCTCTTGCGTTACCGAGAAAAGAGAGTGACTGACGCTCAGTCACTTTAGATTGAAAATAGAAATGTTGAGTTAGGGCAGCCATTCCTCCTCCTCTGCCTGCGGGCCAAACTGACACTTCACAGACAGATCTAGTCCATCCCTTCTTCTCTGTTACATTTGGAAAGGTCAGCATCTATTTATGTATTTGCACTGACTGAGATAAAGCCAATTTGGCGTGTGCATTATTGCAAATAAACTCCAGAAAACCAGGCTCACCAAAGGCAGCCCGGCTAAGCAGCTTGGCTGAAGACATTTTAGCAAGCCCAGAGAGCCCAAAGCACACACCCAGTGATCAACGGGGACAGAAGGCTCCTTGATCCACTTTAACTCGTGTCAAGAACAGCACATTGCCCACCCTCTAGTTAATTACTTCAAACTATTACCATTGCATCTCAGTCATTTCAGCCTAAGTTTGATCTTCACCATCAGGCATGTTTGCATCTTGTCCGTATGGCGTAGTTTCAGACGGACTATGGCTTCTGCTTAACTGACCAGACAGAACAGATGACGCCCTATTCCAGCTTTGCTAACAAGCTGCACAAAATGGTCCAATTACACAGTTCTTAATCAGTCAGTATGCAATCAAAGTGAGGGTAGGGTTTCACTTAACTAAATATTAAGACAGGTTTTTGACCTCAAACTCGCCAATGGCTAGAGATTATCCAAGACTGAAGGGAAGACTCAGGCTCAAAAAAAGCACAAGCTGTCAGATCTCTACAGATAGTATTTCATATCCTAATTTATGAAAGGTGCTATATGATACAATTGCTTGAATAATTTAGATTTCTTTTTAATTTCATTTCTAACATGCAGATGTCACTTCACAAGACGTAACTACCTCTCCGCCTTTTAGTATACGCTTTCCATGTTTGCAGTAATTAATGTTTATTAGATTTTTATTTTTAATAAACACATGTAGCCCCAATCAAGAACATATTTTGCATTACAATATGCTTGGGGAGAGGGGGAAAAAAAAAAAAAAAGAAAAAGGAAAAAAAAGAGAGAAAAAAAGGAAGAGAAGAAAAGGGAAAGCACCAAGAAATTTCCCCAAATCCTAATTAAGTACAACTCAAAAGTAGTGAGGTATGTACTATTTAGAGGTAGAATTAATGGAAGTAAATATAAGAATTGCTCAATAAATGTTATGTCTGCAGGCACTTCATGCTTCTACACAAGACATCAAGAAAAAAAAAATCGGGACACATATGACAGCAAGTATTTACATGTGTTTCTCCAAGCAGCTATTAATTACAGAACTTTACTGAGAAGTAAAGTCAATAAGTTTGATGACTGGTAGCAAAAATTAACCGAGAGCTTCCAAAGTCAACACTAAAGGCAATAATTCCATGCCTCCTGGCAACACTGCAGCCCACCAAATAAATCCTACCCTCTTCACTTCAGGTGCTTTCCCATATGATACAAAGTTTTTGGATCAGCTGGGTCTAAAATCGGTTCAAACACCACACAGCATTTACCCCAAGCAAGTTAACATCGTCCTCTTAACGGGGTTCACCTTCCTTAGACACCTGCGGCTTCACATTCCACCCAGTGCCTGCGCAGCAGCCGCGCTCCCACCTAACCCTTCCCAGCGCTCGCTGATCCTACACCTCACCTTCTACTTGCATCAAACTGCTGTTTTCTTCCTCAGGATGAGTATTTTTTTCCCTGTAACCGTCGTCCTGCAAAAAGGGGAAAAGCCTGCAGACTCTACACCAAACTCCCTTTCCAAAGCTGAATTATTTCCCCGAAATAATTGCAAATTATTCTATTAGCTGCAGGCTATAACTGTAAGACCAGGGAATTTGCTTTGACACAGCACAACACATCAGAGGAGGACATGATAAAATCTCTGGCCAAAAGAGGAATGTTGTGAGCAAGCAAGAAAAATTAAACAAGCTCCCAGAATCTGACGAGCACCCTGAATAAAAAACACAAATCACATAGTACAATCGTAAAACCAGTCACGGTTGCCCAATACAAAATATCAATTATTTGCCTAACAGCTAAATACTGGGGTGAGGAGTTTTTTTCCCTCTAATGGTAAAGAAAGCCTGAAATTTCCTTTTGAAACACTGAGGAAGAAAAAGACAGGAAGGAGCGCAAAATTACTTCAGGAAAGGTCTGAAACTGGGGCTTGCTTTATTCCCCAGCTCAAAGGCAGATGAGTTAGTTCACGCTTCTCTCACATGGTTTTGAGTTACATCCCAGCCACTCCTGTGGGGACATCACGTTTACTCATAGCATCTAAAAATTACTGCAGGAATATATGGAAGAAAGCAGGCTTCCCTATTAGTCAGATGGGAGAGGGTGGAAAATGCTAGTCATGCCTGCTGTCGTGCCTCCATACAACGCCAGCAGGACCAGAGCTGCCTGCACGGCTAAACTTCCTGGCTGAAAAGCAAGGAGGAGAGAGAAGTCTCCTGCCAGGAACAGGACTCCTGAATGCTCACCAACACAAGGGTCCATTTTCCATATAATAGTTGGACCACAACGGAGAGGCAATACATTTCCAAGTTACCCATGGTCTTCAGTGGCCAACCTGAGACGTGGAGCCTGTCTCTTCAGAGGGTTATCCAACCATGCCGCTCATCTTGACTGCAGTAGGGTCACCTCCACCTCTGCACTCTCTCTGCCCCCAGAGACCCATCAAAATTACCGGTTAATATTGAAACTTCAAGTCTACATGGAAAGCTTTAGAAAAGTGGTAGGTCCACAGTAGGAATAACCTCTCATTGTTTATGTTAAACTACACCTACAGTTATACGCAGACTCTACACTTTTTGCCTCCTAAGAGTGGGAAATAAAGCTGCAGATCCCAGCAAGTAATACAACAAAGCTGCTGTCAAGAAATGTCTGGCTTTAATTGAAATGACACTCCATCATCCAACAGCTCTAGGCAATGCCACCATAGTACGTGCTGGGAGATGAGATGTAAGTGGGATGCTCACCCTCGCCGCACGCCAGGCCGTCTTCTGTGATGTGCCGCGTCCTGCCCCGCGTCCTCTCTGGACCGCTAGGTATTGACAAGGAGCCACCAGCAGTTTTTCTCCAGGATGGGAAAGATGGTGCAGTCTGTGTAATATTTAATCTCTATTTCAAAAAAAATTAATTCTAGAAATCAGGGGGGAAATGACACTGGGAGAGGCGGAGCGTAAGAGCAGCCACTTCCAGCTGCTGGAATTGTTAGTTCACGCAAAAGTCTGCAACTTCAGATTTTGTTCTCGTAAACTGAAATGAAACACTGAATGACTATTTCCACATAAAAGCTTTTTTCTTCTGCAAATTTCTGCCTTGGCCAATCAAAAACTTGAAAAAAAAGGAGGAGGAATATAATCAAGCAAAATCTGAGAAAAAAAAAGAGCTGATAAAAAAACCACAGTTGAAACATGACATTCAAAAAATGGTAAAATGGAATGTCATAACCACCAAAACCTTTTAACCTCTTAATTTCACAGAAAAACTGAAAAACCAATGAACTGATACTAAATTTATGTTTCGATGAAATAGCATTTTTCTTGGAAAAGCACTCCATCAGAAAATGTTGAACCAGCTGTAAAAACTTTATCTACAGATTACTCAGAAGAAAAAATACTCTAGTTTGTATTGTTCACATTCAAAAATAAGTGACATTTTAAATATCAAGTTCTGACATACTTACATTATTTCTATATCTCTCCATTGATGCATAGCCAGCTTATTCTATGCCATAAAATATAGCAACTTTCCTATTTTGTTTTGAGTTACTTTATCCTGTAAGTTGATAACTGGTTCAGGACTGAGAAATACTCTGCAAGTCCAAAATGTCTTAAACCCATCGGATTGATGTGGATGATGCCTTTTTCATTTATGACAGAAGAAATATTTTTTTGATTATATCAACATAGCTGCGGCCCTTTACATTCCTGTTACATCCTCGGAGCATTTCAGAGGATTACCCATATATTATGAGCAGCTTTAAGCTTCTGGATACTTTTGAAAGGAATATTCATCTTCACAAAAATTGCTTGCCAGCAAGCTAATAGACACCATTCTTCAAAGTAAAAGCCTGAAAAATTTAGGCAAGTATTTTTCTCAAAACAAAGAGAGGTAGAAAAATACCTAGTTTAAGAATTTACTGCAAATAAATCTTTCTAAGCTTTCACGTCGAGCAGGATTTCATCTGATAAAGGTTTACAAAATTCCTCTGGGCAAAATACATCGGAATAACACACCAAGTTAAAGGCAGTGGTACTTGCAAGAAAAGAGGGAGCAGCAGTGAGTAGCACTTGTCAGAAATGAAATGTCCATCAACTCATTAAAGGAACAGCATTTCTGGCACCGGTCCTAGAGCTGCTTTCTAGCATTATTCTGGAGTTCGGATGTCATGGAAAAAAAAAAAATCAGCTTTTCCACCACAACCCCTACAACGGCACCTAGCCATCCTCCTCGCAGCCTGCTTGGTAAGCCCAAGGGACCCACTGACACAGAAGTCCCAGCTCCTTATCTCATGTTGTCCCTCAGCAGTTTGTCTCTCCAGGGCTTCCCAGATCCTTGCTCCCAATCCCGCCAGCTGGTTAACTTTGGGGACAGGCTTGAGATCCTGGGAATCACCTGAGTTCCCAAGACCATGTCTCCTCCCTAAGCAGCATTTACCTCTCTGGAGAAGACCATCCAGTTACTCTCTGTTCTCTGAGAGGAGATAGGACACTGCTGCGGCCAGGGAGAGTGCTAGGTTTCAACCCAAAGAAAACCAAATATGAAATCCCAAATCCATCACAGAATAGTCACCTCCCTGTGCCAGCCCAGGTGGGGCTTTTCTGAAATGTTGGAAAGGATGTACATCTTTTGAGCAGTGGCTGCCAATATCTTTGTGTGGTATGAAGTTCATAGCTCTGCCAAGGATTTCAGTTTCCTCCAATAAACGGTGCACTATCGTAGCAACAAATCACACTAATCGCCATAAAAAATATTTACATCTGCTACTCTGCAACAGACCGTAAACTTTCTACCCGTCTCAAAGGCAGGGAGAGAAATTCACCCCAGCCAGGCAGCCCCTTCCCAGGAAAAACACACTCGCCGTGCACGTTTCAGCAGCCACTTGTTTGCTGAGCCTGCAGGGACGCAGTGGCTGGGGAGCAGCCCCAGGGATGCAGAGGTCCATCAACCGGTTCACTGGAAGAGGCGCAGCCGAGCGACAAGGCGGCGGACCAGCAACTTGAGCAAGACAGAGCTGTAGCACCGCTCCTCCGGGTCATGTCTTAACACAGACACTGACTCTTCCCATCTCCTCTCCCCCACACTTCAGTTTCCCCTCGCTCCTTCTCCACTAAAAGAAACTCATTTGAAGTCATAACTCTGTTGTGGAGATTTGGAAACCACTTTTTTTAAAAAAAAAAAACCAAACCTTTTTTGATGTTTTATTTGCGGGGTGAGTTTAAAAAGTAAGAACTCTGCTACATGTTTTAACTGAAACAGCAACAAATGAAAAGCCCAGTGTGAATTACTCAGCACTGAGAAGCTTAATAAATACCCATGCCTTTAATTTGAGAAATTAAAGTAGCATGTAAATCAACTAACACATCCAGATGTTTGACTTTCTTTAAATGTGTAGCCACATAAAACATCTCTCCTTCCACATACAAAATTCAATATGATAAACTCATTATTTAACATCAGTTCATATACTAATTAAAAATACAAGGAGACCAGAGAAGTGTTACAAATTCCCAGTGCTGTAAAACCATGCACTTAAGCCAAAACATCTTTGCTGAACAACAAGAAAGCATTTCTAATATTCAAAAGACAGCAAACCATTTCTAATATTGAAAACACAGCAAGAATTGACAAAGTCATGTTGTCGGCTTCTGTTATTGGGCTCACATTGGTTACCATCAATAAACTTCATTAACTTGGAAGTAATTTGGACACCTTCACGCAATGCACTGTCACATCTTAGCTAAAGAGACCTGAAGTGAAGCAACCCTAGATGAGGGAACATGCTCCTAGGGAGCGTGACCACTGATTGAAACGCAGAAATCACCTCCTTACAATAGCCAGCACTTCTCTTAAAAATCAAGGCAGCTGAACACATCTCATCCCTTGTGTACATCCATCCACCTCAAAAGTGGCCAGGGAAATATTAACATGCATGCAAACATTTTATAATTTTTGGAACATAGAAGGAAAAAACCAGCGGAGACTGGTTTGTATTGAGAAATGAAGATACAATTTCTTGCTGAGCATTTAGCCAATTTATACTCATTGGTACCATGTTACCATTTAGTGTAGTAATATATTAATACTTAAATTGAAAAGAAAAAAACGGTTACTAACCTGTGGGAAGAGAGAGTAAGTTGCATTGTCAATAGTGAAAGAATATAAAAATTCCCCGTCAAACCAGAGGTTCTTTCCCATCGGGGAGTTCAGCTTTGTCATAGCAAAGAGCTGCCCGGGGTCGCAGCATTCTTCCAGCAGTTTCCTAGTGAAGGCAACCAAAAGAGAAAGAGCCGCGTTAATTAGAGCCTTGGCACACCTTCTCTAAACCACCCCTCACTGCTGCTCCCAGAGGCTCCAAAGCAAGCCATTCATCTTCCCAGCCAGCAGATGAACCACGGGTGACTCTTTTTCAACTTACAGAAGGGTCAGAAATCCTGATTTTATTCCAGAAAACCTTAGACAGTAAAAAAATTAAACCTCCATTCACTTTTGAGAAATAGAAATGAAACCAAGACTCAGCAAGAGAAAGCCCATCCTCTACAACCAATTCTAATAAATAAAAAACTGGTCTCCAACGCATACAGAAATCAGAGAGGCCCTTTGGAAAATTAAATCTGAGGAATATGAAAATTCAGTAGCAAACCTTATTCATGAAAAGTAGGCCTCCGAAAGCCCCACAGCTAAATAACTTAAGTATGGAAAAAATTGACATCTCCCTCCAGTTACTAAATATCCCTGTGCTACATTCACAGCGGTGTTAGAGCCTGCCTTCAAGTGAAGTTCAGCTTGAGTCATTCCCATATATATATATATATGTAGTGGGTATTATACTTCTTGTTTCCTTGCTGAAACTGCATATCCTCTTACACATTCATTTCCCCAAAATAGTTATTACTCAGCTTGAGTAGAAATTGGAGAGCTGGTGAGATAGTTGAAGGTTGCACTGAGCAGAAAAAAAAAAAAAACAACAAACCACAGCAAATTCAGCAATTAATATCCTAAAATACAGAATGATGAAAAGCTCTAGACATCTGTAGGCCAGGAATATACTGTCTTTCTGAAGCCCGCATGGGAGTAGCTCTTTATAGGAAGGGTGATGCTTACATCAGTTTTTAAATATAATAGATGTATGTAAAATATACACTGCAGAATTATGCCATTACAGTATATTAATATATTTATATTATTCTATACATTTGTTATTTATTTTAAAGGGAATCCTAAAAAGACTGATGCCTTTTCCAGAGTTGCAAGTGGCAGGCAGAAAAACATCAGTTATTAGTGACTACTTAGATGTTTGATATAGCTGTTCTCTGTGAAAGAGGAGATTTTAGCCAAAACCATCATGTCATTCACAGAAATACTTAAATTTTTTTAGCATCTTCCAAAGTTTTACAGCTACTTTCCTTCTCTGAAAATTTATATTTTTTAAAAAAAAAATCAATATTTTCCCCTAACAAAAATTGATTTTGCTGTAAGTTAATAGTTTTCTGCAACCACGTGAATACTGTTTTCCATACATACTTCGAGTGAAAATTTAATGAAAGCCGTAGAGTGGATTTGTTGTAATCTTAGCAGAAGAGGAAACAGCTTGAAAACGTTGCGTGGCAAAGAGGGTGCCAGTGCTATCTGTTAGCTTTCCCCACTGGAGAAGTTCAGTGATTTGCTCTGGTTCAGCTCCAGGGCAGCGTTGCCCCCACTGATGGCCTGGGCCCCTGGGACACATCCCTGGTGGAGGAAGGCTCTCAAGGACAGAGAGGATGTGAGCATGGGGAAGCTGGATTGAGGGCAGGAGGTCCACTCCCCTCCTAAAACAGGTACCTGAGAGTAGCTTTTGCACATGACATGGAAGCAGATTAAACTGCTATAAGGAAGGATATTACACAAGGTAACAGGATAACGCATTTGTTGGAAGTCAAGAGTCGGTTTCTAGGAAGGGACGCAAGGTGAGCTCTCCCCCAAAACAGGCTGAGCAGCCCCTCTGTCCCCGCTGGCAGCCAAAGAGGTGAGTGATTCTTTGGAAGACTCAACCAGAAGCTGATGACAGGGCGCTCCATGGCTCACAATTTCAGTATTTTGTCCATTTGACCCCACAGCTCTGCACAGCATGAAGCTCCACCACGTACCCAGCCCTTGCATTGTGAGGGTACAGGCTCACGCCCCCAGAGCGTGCTGCTCCTCAGGCTAAAGTGCTCTGAGAACTGTTTCCATGCGTTTTCTCCATACACACCTGAACTCCTCCATTGGTATCCATACCTACGTCAGAAAAGATGTAAATCACTCTGCTCGGGTGCATGAGTCAACCCCCAGTTAATGAAGGCTAGCACAAAACTGCGTCCAGTTCTAGACCCCACAATTCAAGAAAGCCACAAAAAGATTGGAGAGGGCCCAAAGGGAGGCCATGGCAATGATGAAAGGGCTGGAAAACCTGCCCTATGAGGAAGGGCTTAAGAAGTTAGGTCTTTTCTCCCTGAAGAATACCAGACTTAGGGAGACCTCACCACAGTTTTCCAGCACTTGAAGGGCAGTTACAAAGAGGATGGAGGCTCTCTCTTCACAAGGAGCCACATGGCAATGGGTACAGGTTGCACTGGGAGAGGTTTCATCTAGGTATAAGAAAGACATTTTTTACAGGGAGATCAATCATTCCCTAGAACAACTTCCTCAGGGATGTGGTGGGGGCCCCATCGCTGGAGGTTTTCAAGATGCAATTGGACAAGGTGCTAGATAATCTCATCTTGGCTCCATTTCCCACAAAAGGCTGGACCAGGTGATTGTTCGAGGTCCCTTCCCACCTTGGCAGTTCTGTGATTCTCAAACCATGTTCCCTTAGACTGCCCATTGCAGAGCTGGTTTGTCTCCCTCAGCAACGTGTCCGCCAGAATAGCAATTTCCAATCCTAGAAACACCAAGGGGTCTACCTATACGCACCACAGAAAGGCTTCACACCATCCTCCTGCTGATGCCCAAATGAAGCCTTCATCACAGAACTGTGAAAATCAAACTAGAGGAAATTTTAAATCTCTTACCAAATAACCTTCGCAAAACAGTTTAAGACAGACATGGAACACTGTTCCAAATAAAAGATTTGAGATTCGAGATTTCTCTGGATGCCCACAAACTCCAGTTTGCAGCCTTTGGAAAATTATTTCTCTTTCTCTCAAGTGGAAATAAAAGAATTTTTTGCCTGTCTTTCCCCTCCTTTTCTTTGTATTTTCTATCCCCGTGCAATTTTTTCAAGAGAGCATAAGGTAATCCACAATCAGCTGGAGCCTTAACTCTATGTATAGTTGTTATACAACTGTATAATAAAATCAAAATTTCCAAGTGAAATCGATTAACTCATACCTTCTCTGGAAGTCTGGTCTGAGCAATCCGCACAAAAGTAACAGATAACTCAGTGGAAAAGTATCTAGGGAATGTTTTATATTAATGAATATGTATTTCTTTAGGTAAGGATGATGAGGTAAGGAACCTCTCTTTGTAAGATTCCCCCCTCACCCTCCCATCTATTAGACTAGATATATACACCTACTCTTTCCCCTCCCCAAAACTGCATTCTTCCAGTTCTCACTGAATCCTTCGCTAATAAACCTATTACGAAAAGCAGTAGGTGCCTCTGGAAGATACAGAGATAGGCAGGTCACTAGTTCAAGTATGCATCTGTGTGTTTGAGCAAAAAAATCCTGGGCATCCACATGTGCTTTCCGTCACGGAAAAGAATAATTATAAAAAGTCTCACATTATTCAATCTCTCTTTCTGATCTAAATACCAAAATTACAAAGTGAGAAAAGGTCCATAGGAAAGCGTGCATTAAAAAGCAGAGCGGATTCAAAGGCGAAGCTAAAGCAGGGTACTCTGCAGGATCACGAGTCTGAACTGATTTGCTGAGCTTGATTAAAATACACAGCAAAAACGTTATGGTAGAATTTGCAAAACTGCAGCAGCTTTTAGCCAAGGATTTCCAATTCACTGCAAGCATTTCTTCGCCCACAGGACATAAATAATGTGACCCGTGAATCAAAGTTATCTCCAGTTCAGAGGAGACCTGTGTATGAGAGGAATTAAACAACTTGAATATTGGTATTGAAAAGGCACTAGGGGCCCTCAAAACTGAGAGCACTTAGGGCACAAATCCCTATTTGTAAGAGAAGTTACTTTGAGAATCTCAGTTCCGAACTCTTGGATTTCAGCTGGAATTGGGCACCAAGCAGGCAGCATTAGCACTGAGGGGGCTCCGCACATCAACTCGAGCAGCGACCTGCGCAGGAGGCGGGAGCTGAGCAGCGGTTTGGAGGTGCTGGCTGTCCCCCCAGGGTGCACTCTGCTGAGGTTTACCAGCAGACATTGCACACTGAAAGGAGGAGAGTGAAACAGTCGGTGCCAAGGAGCCAACATCCACGTAACCTTATTTTCACGGGATTTACTGCAGACTAACTCTCCACAAGGAGCCCGTGAGCGGCTGTAGCACACTGGGTGCGTTACTGAAGTGCAGTAACTGGGGACAATCTCTCTTATAGAATAGGGATAACTGGAATAACCGGAACATCTCTCTTATGGAGAAAGGCTGAGGGAATTGGGTCTTTTTAGCCTGGAAAAAAGAGGACTGAGGGGGGACCTTATCAATGCTTATAAATACTGACAGGGGGGTGTCAGGAGGATGGGGCCAGGCTCTTTTCAGTGGTGCCCAGGGACAGGACAAGAGGGAACGGGCACAAACTTGACCATGGGAAGTTCCACCTAAACCTGAGGAGGAACTTCTTTCCCTTGAGGGTGGCAGAGCCCTGGCCCAGGCTGCCCAGGGAGGTGGGGGAGTCTCCGTCTCTGGAGACATCCCAAACCCGCCTGGAGGCGTTCCTGTGCCCCCTGCTCTGGGTGACCCTGCTCTGGCAGGGGGTGGGACTGGGGGATCTCCAGAGGGTCCCTTCCAGCCCCTATCATTCTGTGATTCTGTGACGATCAGATTTGCCTCAGAAGCCCACTTCTGATCAAAGGGCTAATACAGGCGCATCCTTCTCCGCCTGAAAGCAGAGAGGAAGCCAGACCCCCTTGCAAAGTCTAAACCTAAATTCATACACGAAGTCAGTGAAAGAGCTTGCATAAAATCCCAAACTATTTATTCTTCATCTGAAGTTAATGACCTTTGCAGCTTGATTTCAATTTTCAGCCAGTTAATGCCTAATCTCACCCTGGTTTGACTTGAGTCCCAGCCAAAAGTGACTCAGTAGCCTAGGTCAAACATACCAAATATAACATCTACCAGCAGAAATGGGCAATTCCACAGCATGAGTTGTCAGCCCAGAGGTTACAGCCTTTTACTACCTCTTCTCCGCGGGTGGAGCAGGCCCTGCCTCCCCGGCACCCCACCACTTCTCCAGCTCTCTGCCATGCCTGCCTTGTGATGCTGCGCTACAAGCAGCGCATCAGGGCTGCCAGCGCTGGGCAAGGCAGGGGGAGCAAAATTCTTCCTCCAGCCTTAAGCCTGATCTTTAAAGGAGAGATGGGCAGAAGGTGAGTGGCATGGCACGGCATTTGGGGTGAGGGGCTAAGGGTCCCAGCTGAGCCTGGTCAGGGTTATTAAGACCTACTGGTGCGCTGATACTGGTAACACTACCAAGACCCCTTTTTCTGCCCCAAGAGGACGTCAGTTTCATGGCAAATCCCACAAACACATTTGCTGACCCTTGCGCTGAACAGGAGCCCATCCAGGTCTGCAGGGTAATGCCCCGTGAAGGAGGATGCTGCACGCAGAGGATGGGGAGGGGACAGGAGGGGCCACAGCTTGATGCTGCTCTGCACGTGGCAGCAGTGCCCGGGCTGAACAAGGGCATTGATTCAGCCATTGCCCAAAAATGGAAACACAAAACTTATTAGTGCTGTTTCGTTACGGTTTGGCTTTAATGGCAGCATTAAAATAATGACTGAGGTTCAGGTTCAAGTTTGAGCTAAAAATAGCTGGTCAAACCCACTGCTTTAGTGCGACTGCTCAGCTGCCTGGATTTAGTGGGTATCATGCTAAGCCTGCGTCCGGCGACTACGGAATGGAGCCAGGAGCTGACAGCACAAGACTGCAGCATTTGGTCTGACACAAACCTCCTTTTCTTTACACTGCAGTTCATGTTCGCCTCAACTTCCCGTGTTTTGCTTTGGGATCAAATGAACCTGAACCCTCAAGGAAAAGAAAAGAAAAGAATCTGCCTTTGGAGTTTCAGCTGGTGTCAAACCAAACCCATCAGACCTTTGCTCACAACCAGTGATTTGTGAGACTGATGAAATCCAGAGTACGGGTGGTCGCTTGGGTTCGTTAGGGAAGATTTCAACAGCTCCATTTCAGTGCAATTGCTTAATTGCTTCCATCTACATATCCCCCAGCAGAGGCCTCGTATGTGAGACCTCACATATGGTTCTATTGAAAATTAGGAAGCTTAGCAGGAAACCCCGGCTGCTCTGTCTCCTGGGCTTGTCCCCTGGATCAGTTGCGGCCCTGCTCCTTTTCTCATCTGAAAAACTTACCAACAGTGTTTTAATGTTGTCTTGGAGATCACAGATTAAAAGAAATGCAGAGGATCAAGAATTAAACTGAGCAAGTTCACACCTAGACGCATCCTGAGCTTATCCATCCGATGACCATCACCATGCAAGAACATAAAAAAATTAATCTAGCTCCGTATCCAGTCCCCAACAGCAGGCATCAGCTAACGCTTACAGCCAAGAGTCCTGCCAGGCAGTCACATCATGGTCACTTGTGGCCATTCTCTGCTCCAAGCTGGCAGCCTGAGAATTTTATGGCTCTACAGAAAGCTAGAAAAGCCATTCAATAACAGTAAAATCACTGATTCAATTACAATCAGCATGGTCACATAAGCTTTGCGGCTGCAGTTGGCATTTGGCTTCTGAATATTCTGTGAAAACGTTGTTAGTTGGGTTTGGTCACACACATTCAGTTTTTCTTTCCCAAAGAGCTAAATACAATATCTGTAACTGGGGGTTAGCTTGAAAAAGTCACTGAGGCTTTAAGGTTTTCACAGTGTTTGAAGTACCTTACTACTCAAGGGGTTCAAGGCATGCCAGCCTGCACTTTGGCAGGACACAGGACAGCAAGCGTAAGGAAACTGAAAGTGGAATGTAATGTTCTTCTCTTATCAGGGCAAGTATCACACACATCAAACTCTTCCTTCCAACGCCCCCTGTACCAAAGCTGTGGATAGAGCAGGAGTAACCACTATGAATTTACTAGGCAGATGGAGGGAAGAGGCTGTCGCCTTTCCGCTACCACCAAATGCTAAGGGAAGCACTGAATGAACTCCAAGTCACACAACACAGAGCCATGAGGTCTTGCTCCTTCCCTTGTCAAGTATTTTGGCACCACTTTTCTCTATAGCCAGCTCCACCCCACCCGAGGGGAAATGTAAAACTACCCTCATCACAACTACTCAGGAATACAATCTTAAAATTGCCCTCCCAAGAACATCATGGGCAAGTACGAAAAGAGTAAGAGAACAGCCAATGCAAATGCTCTTGATATTCACAAAAGCATACCAACTTGTTTTTTTGGGAAAGCAGTACTAGTTTAAGCTCTAACTAAAATTAAGACCTTTGCCAAAAACAACATCTAAATACATTGCTCTGCACAGGTTTGTTTCTTGCTAAGCTTGAAGAATAGGTCTAAATGCAATGAAAAAGAAATACGAAAAAGAGAGGACACCGCAGAGCAGAACAGAGAGATAATCTGATCTACTTCCCAGGCAACCTTTCTGCAATATGATAAGATTTTATGAAGACTAAATTCATGACAATTTTTCTCCTCACATTTACTATTATATTGTCTCTTGCTAGGAAATTTTCAGCCTGTTTCAATGCCCCCTACAGCAATTGCTGGTACCGGGACTTTACAAGGATCATGTAATATTTCCCCCACCTTCCTCAAGAGAGGAAAGATATCAGGATAATAAAAAGGTCACAGGCAGAAGCAAATCAGGTACTGAACTGCCTGGTGCTGCAACCTGCATGAAAGGAAAAAGGTTGCGGAGACCACAGATGCTTCTCAGAATAAGGACCGTTCATGAAAACCACCTTCATTAGCTTAGCAGTAGAGCTGTATGTGACTTCATACAGTGAGCAAGAAATTTTAACTATAAACCATCGGATAATTTGCTACAAATTGCCAGATTAATAGTTTGGGGAGGAAATTATGAAATCAAGCACTTCCATCTTTTCTGCATCATCAGTACCTTTTCCTTTAGAACTTTCTTCCAGGTCTTTTTGAGGTGCTCAAAAGGGAAGCAAAAATATTGTATTTAACCTGAGAATATTGAATCTTTGGGTTTTCACTATTTATTTTAAAAATCACTAAACAAAACATTTGGTGCCACACATGTAGTATAGTTTGCAGTTCTGTTTTCCAGGCTGCAAAAGAAATATAAAACTGGATTTTTCTCCTGTGTGTTGGGCTACCCTATCCTTGCTACAGTGGCCCAGTGCAAACCAACGCTGCTGCCTTGCAGTAGGCAAACTCTGAGCTGTCAGACAGAAATGTTCAGAGATATCATGGAAAATATTTCGGTTTTTTCTGCTCCACCCTCCTTTCAAACAAACAAAGATAGACTTACTGCTTAAAAATTCAAGGATCTTAAGTCTTTTACTCATTTTCAGAAGACAGCAGTAGCAACGGTATTACATAGCACACCTTGTAATTCCCCAAACTTGCCTACATTCTGTTCTTTTAAAATTGAACTGTGCCTCAGATCAACCTCTGAATCTTAAAATGACCTTGGATTATTTAATCTCTATCAGATTTTCCTTTGAATTTAAACTCAAATTTCAGATAGTGTGATAAAGATATGCAGTTACTTTAGTTGATTATGCATTCTCTCTTTGATCAAAACCCTGGATTTTAAAAGAAGTAACTGAAAGGATATACTTCTCTACCACTGTAAACAGACATGATTCTTTTAATAGCATCACATAAATTTATTCCATGCCTTCATTAATATTGCAAGTGCAAAGGAGGACTGAACTGTGCAACAATTTAGACTCTAAAAGTAGAGATGAGGCCAAGATTTGCCAGGGACTATCTTTGCTACTGAACAGCACTCATTACTAGAAGAAAACAGGATATTTCTCAGTGAACAGAAGCCTACCTGAACATCTGACAGGCCTGAAGTTTACCTTTCCTCCTACCAATTCTTCTACTTACAAACTGAGCAGATTTCATCTGGAAAGCTACTGAAATGCAGTATTGTTAGCCTCATTTCAGAGAAAATACATTTTGATTCATGCAGACTTGCTTCAAACTGCTATGCACAAAGCCTGCTTATAAGCTTTGAAACACAAATCAGAATGTCTGAATTATAATGTGTGAATTATAGAGTATGAATTCAAGTACTCGGTCAGATGAAGTTTTTCTAAGACTCATACCAGGTGTATAAAGAGCTATATATAAGGAAACCACCCCAAGCTGTGACTTGAAATAGCAAAAGCAGCACCGCGGAGCTGCTTTGTTACTCACACAGTAAAATCTGCTGGCATGCAGGATGCCTCTGAGTTGTCTATAATGTTCCCAATGAAGCCTCAACCTCAACCAGCTGAGACAGCAGCAGCGACACGTCATCTCACCTAGAAACTGTGACGAATAGTCACATTCCCTTGAGAAGTGATGAATTTGAGCATGAGCTGATGGTTTCTGGGCAGCAGCCAGCAGCTCAAGAGAAATGACCTCGCGTGATGCTGGAGTTCACTGGCACTGCACCAGACCGCTCCTTTGCTTTGATAATGCCACCACCACCAGCCCCTAAATACAACCACCGTGTTTGAGGGTCCCTTCCCAGGGAAGACACAGGGTTCATCTTGTTTCATTTACAGTATTTGAAATGTAAGTAAGAAAAGTAACGTTTGAAATGTAAGACTATCCAGGTCACTCCAAGAGTTCCTCGTAGCAGAGATAGCTTCTTCTCAGGTGTGAGTCATCTCAAACTAAACAGACATCCATTTCCTCTCTAACGATCACAAAAAGACCGACTAGCTTGGATGGAGACATCTACGTTTGGTAGTTTAATTCCAATCCACGAAGCTCCAGACCCTAGAAAGCCCATCAAGGCTTCTGCAGTTAATGTGAGCTGTGAGGGAGGGACTGTAGGTCTTCTGCCTGTCTACCGTGTCTCACAGAAGGATGCTATTTGCCAGCAGCCTCATCTGATGGTCCTCCAGCTCTGTTCATACAGCCCTCACAGCGGGCTGTCGGAAAGATGAGATGGCGCAACGGCATGAACTGGTCGTTTTGACAGAGAGAATTGAGAGGCAAAGGAAGCGGGGCAGGAGGAACAGATTAATTGCTTCGCGCGCTATTCTTCTTTCTTTTACTCTTGTAAACCTGGCAGGAGGAGAGCAGCTTTCACAGAGATGAGGTTAAATTAATGAATCGCTGCCTTGCAAAACAGCAGAACCATCACTGAGACAGGAAGTTACAATACACGACGGTGCTGCTGCAGGCAGGGAAAAAATTAGTTGTTCTTACCACTTCCCTCGTTCCTTTCAGCAAAACTGCTGCTTGCTTTGCACGGCTACAAGCACAAAGGAATATTCGGCTTCTACAAGGGCACAGGACGGCTGTATTCTTCCAGGAGAAGGAGATTCACTAAAAATAAATCGAGCAGCTCTAATCTTACATTTGAGCTTGTAATATCTAGCGTGATGATACATACCACCTAGGTCTAAGCAGTCAATTATCACACTACAGTGACTTCTCCACCGGCTTCTGCAACCCAGATAAAAGCCCTGGAAATATTATACAATGCTCCTCACAAAAGTGCCCCCACGCTCCAGTCCAAGAAAGTCCATAGGGAGCTTTTTACTAATCTGATCAGTTAAAGTCATGACCCTCCATAGAAGGTGAACCGGACAGGGAAAAAAAAAAAATCCTCCATTGCACAGATTTAAACATCATGAAATGCATAAAAATTCAGAGCACAGAAATGAAGAGAGGAATAATCCTCCACTGGTCAGTCTGAGCGCTTTTTGATGCAAAAACCGTAGGTAACCATGCAGCCATTGCCTATACATGTGATAGAGACAAGAATACGAGAAAGTATCACGTGAACAGGCACGAAAAAGCAATACGGTTTCAAACGCGTATGAAGCTTCACGTCTGGGGGGGAAGCTTTAACCCATCAAACGCCCATGAATACATCTACAACCAAAGGAAAAGAAACTTGTTCCTCTCACTCTTCAGAAACTGTTTCCCACATCTCATAACTGTCAGTTGTTGAGGAGACAGAGCGAGTTTTGCCTGGTCAGGACACATCCCTCTGATGCCCTGACCGCTCACAGGACGAGCTGATCAGCCAAAATAGGAAACAGCGGTTTTGATCCCTCTCTTCGATCCAGCCGCTGTTTTTCATGAAACTTGTAGGAACTAACTACCTTTAAGACTTCTATTGTTCTGTCTAGTTTGGATGAAATTAGCTAGCGAGACAAATTTCACAAATGGGGTGGATTACGATTGAGATTCCAGTCATATATATCACGTTTCCTACTAGCTGAGAGGGGGGAAAAAAAAAACAATAAATGCCAAATAATGCCTTGCTTTAACTTTCTTGAAAAGGACACTGACAAAACTGTGTGTCCTTTGTTGCCCCTGTATGCCCAGAATTATACACCAGTTAAGCTGTAATAGCCCAATTTTGGATGAAAGCCATGATTTAATGCACCATCAAACACTGACACTGGACTTCACTTACAGTCCGAGTTGTTGCAACCGTCAACATCACTTTTGAAAACAGCTGATGATCATTTGGCCAAGTATCCAGAGATATTTCTGAACTGAGTTCAGTGATCCTTCTGTGTGCTGACAGATGGCTTCTAACAGATGAAAATGAATGGTAAAATTATCACAGACTAAACCAGAGCCGTTTACCTTAAATATACCTTGAACTTGCATTTCTGCTGTTTGTGGTTACAAGCTTCATTTTTGAAGCAATTTTGCTGAGTTTTAAATCTTGCCTGAGTACTAGATGCTATAAAATCAGTTTCATTGATGCAAATACTTTGCTAAATGCAGTAAGTGGACTAAAATAAAGGAAAGGCACATCCAATTTGGAACATCTTTTCATTAGAAGCTCCAATTCCAAGTCTTTTTAAGTCTCTTTTCCTCTGGTGAAGCCACAGAAAAAACTTAAATAGCAATCATCTCGCACTCATCTTTAACTCCATCATATCTGAATTCTGGCTAAGTCTGTTTTACAGACTTACTGAAATCAGAAAGGATCTCACTAGCTCCGAGTTGAAATGAGTCTGTTCTTACAAGGAAGGCCAGCTGAGATGCTCTCACTGGTCACCTCCAAACGCCTCTCCCAGGGACAAGAGGCAACATAATCACCTTCTGTCTTCACAGCTTGCTCTCCTGGAGGCCCATCAAAAAAAAAAATAGTCAAGTTTATTGACGATTGGCAGGGTATACTGCAGAACTGGGACTCTGGTATGATAAAGCAAAAGCAGAAGCAAACGCTAAGCCTGTTGCTGGACCATAGGATTTCTTTTCGCAACCCTCCTCCTTCCAATCTCTGTGGCTGAGTGGCAGCTACGTGTTTTATTAACTGATTCGCAATGCAGGAGCACTTAGTGGTGGAAGCCCCATCTTGCACTCAGGTAACAGCCTACTGGCATGCTTCAAGTCTCAATGGTCTCCTTAAGACACTCACATCATCGAAGCCCAGCCACCACACAGTTCGGCATCTGTTTTATGTTGGTCATCTAGACTTTCCACAGTCAACAGAAGGACATTTATCCTCCGCTAACACAGTTATCTAAGGCAGAATAGAGCTGTCAGTAACTGCGAGTACCTCTGCCTGTTCACTATTTATAGTGGGAGGAAACTACTTTAGGAGTACTAGCAGAGAAATTTAACTTCTAGAAAGTTAAAGTAAGTGTGATGAACCTCAATCTGCTGTATCAATAGGTAACCATACATCATTAAAATCTGTTGCTTATCGCCTGGCCTAAACAATAGGAACACAATTGCAGGAAAGTGACTTTTTTTTTTTCTTTATGAACATACCCAAAGAGTCGCTGTCAATGGGCCGATGTCCAAGTGGAGACCAGTGACAAGTGGAGTCCCCCAAGGATCAGTACTGAGACCGGTCTTGTTTAACATCTTCAACAGCAACATGGACAGTGGCTCAGAGTGCACCCTCAGCAAGTTTGCTGATGACACCAAGCTGCGTGGGGCGGCTGACACGCTGGAGGGAAGGGAGGCCATCCAGAGGGACCTGGACAGGCTGGAGAGATGGGCCGACACCAACCTCATGAAGTTCAACAAGACCAAGTGCAAGGTCCTCCATCTGGGTCGGGGCAATCCCAAGCACCGATAGAGGCTGGGCAGTGACTGGCTTGAGAGCAGCCCTGAAGAAAAGGCCTTGGGGGAGCTGGTGGGCGAGAGGGTCAACATGAGCCATCAGTGGGCACTTGCAGCCCAGAAAGCCAACTGTATCCTGGGCTGCATCAAGAGCAGCGTGGCCAGCAGGGCGAGGGAGGGGATTCTCCCCCTCTGCTCCGCTCCTGGGATACCTCATCTGGAGTCCTGCATCCTGTTCTGGNCATATACCACACTCCCTCTAGCACCTCATTAGAAAGGCTAAAATGCTGATGCAGAAGTAAACTTTTGCCATTTGCTCTCAGCAGTGCTGACAGCTTACTGACAACTCCATGTAAAATGTCTCCTGCAATTACTTAAAATGTGCTCAGACCTCCACTCTCACCAATGCACACTACTGCAAAGTAACCCAGCTAGTATCTAGCAGGAAGTACGGAAGAGTCCAACAAACATTTTCCCACTTTCCACCCACATCATCTCATTTCGGAGTCACGCCACTCCTTCACTGGCAACCTAACCTAAGCCAAGTCCTTTTGGCTAGAGACACAGCATCAAGTCATTGTTCACCACCCCAACTACACGTTTTGATTCCAGGGTGCATAAAACACCAGGAATTTCCTGGGTGAGACTTAAGTCACCAGGACCTAAGCACTCTGTAAACACATACTCTGTATTTCTGTTAGTCAACTGCTGCTTCCAAAGGACATCCGAAGGCTTACCATCTGAGCTACTCCAGACCCTAAGAGGAGCTGGCAGGATTCCCCTGGACACTTTCCCCAACCAGCCAGAAAGAATTTGCCAGTGTAATCAGGGAACATAAACCTGGCCTTTCAGGAGAAATATTCTGTGCTGAAAGCACAGTTTCTGAAACTCGCAATTCCAAAGCTCCCAGAATTTCACAGGCACATCACTACATCTTCTCAGGCCCCTGAAACAGTCCTTAGCAGAATCCAAACGGCTTCGGTCATCAAGGTCATCACATGTTCAGAACTCCAGCTTCCAACTCATTGCACGCTCTTTTGCCATTACCATTAAACAATTGATACTTGGCAGCACTCACTGCAAACACAGAGTTTCACAACACACCGCAGTGTTTCAGTGGTTCGGGTTTGGTTTGGAGGGTTTGGGGGTGGGGAGGTTGCCTAAACAGGCGTAGAAGCAGAGGCAGAAATGGAAACCAGGCAGCTGCTTGGCAGTGAAAACACGAGGTGAGGAGGAGACAGAAAGCACTTTTGAGTCTATCCTAACCTAACCCATTTGCTGCACCAGGCTCTGTGCTGCTGGGAATAAGTCAGGAATGCAAAAACCCCATTACCCAGAGCAATCAAAGAGCTTCCCTGGGGATAAACATGATTTATGTACTGAGCTCTTTTAGGCCAGAAATCTTGGCAAAAAAAAAAAAAAAAAATCCAACTTCTCCCCTCTGTTGAATCTAGTGGCCTTTAACAAGTTAACACTAAATGTGAGAGAAGAATTCCTAAAAGCCTGTCAAACACAAAACGGCAGTGACTACTACGTGCTGTGACTCCTACCTAACTTTGTCAAGATGTTTATTTTCCATCTACCTCTCCTGCCTCTGCCATCTGCCGGACCTGCTCCCAGCTACACAGTCACACCTCCTCTGCACAGGCACACACGCCAAGGAGGCGGTTTTGGGAAACCCTAGGGTTCTAGTGCTGCAAAACAGCCTCCCTGCAGCTACGGGAAACCTTCCTGTCAGAATTCAGTTCTGGGGTTTTACTTTCCCTCCCCTTTCTGCTCCACTGGTTGAGAGTTTTCCATCCTTCTTAGTCCCAAAAGTCCAGCTCCAGGATTCATTGGAGTTCAGGTAGTAAATAGGGGAACTGCTGCTGTTTAGATAGCTGCCTGGCGTGCTACAGCAATGCAAAACATGCTACCTTGTAATGCCTGCAAGAATTATATATAATGCAACATCATAAAATTCTAAGTAAAAGTAAAACCTGAAGCATTTGACATATACAGCCACAGGTACCACAGGAAACTATTTTTGCTGGAAGGACTGTTTAAATGCTACGTTTAATTAGCTGCTGCGCTCTACTCTTCACAGACTACCCATAAGCCAAACAAATCTAAACAATAAAAATTACTGGAACAAGGTTCTGAAAAGAACTGAAAGGGAAGTTTATAAACCAGCAGTTACAAACAAGAAGTAAAACTCACAGCCATGTAATGTCTCTCAGGCTAGCATATCCAAGTGATCCCGCTGAACAGGAAAGGGGGAGAGGAGCTGCACCGCTCCTAAAGAATTATGCAAACTCTACGCAGCCGGAGCTCCAACAACCAGAGCCCCTCTCCATAGCGAACAGGCAGCCAGATGAAGTGCAGTGCATCTACTCAGACCTTCTGCCGTCATCTCACGCGAGGTAACCACCACCATGGGGAACCACTTAACCACTATCAGGTATCGCTCTTCTGCCCAAGGGAGGAACTGTCTTCTTGTTTCTCATCCACCTTCTCCCTCTCATACTCACCTCCAGCTGCTGGTGGTCTTGAACAACTCCCCGTCTCTCCCACATACAAATCAGCAACCTGAGTTTTCTTTTACCCAGGCATCCACATTGTCAGGTCTAGAAGAGCACGGCATAGCACTGGTAACAGAAACCTCCTTTAAACAACTCTAGATAACAAACTCTTGGTCTACCAAGAGACTGACATCTCCCTAGCATCTATATCAAGGGCAACACAAAGTGATGCAAGCAATCTAGGAGATTTCTGGAGCGTGTCAAGGATAATTTTTGATACAGGTATCGATGGGCCAACTTACGGCTGGACCTACTGTTCACTAACAAGGAAACACTGTTTGGGGATGTGGTAATCAATCGCAACCTTGGCCCATGAAACAGCGGCATTCAAGATCCTGAGGAGAGTGAGGAAGGAGAGTAGGAGATTCTATAATGTATTGATTGATATTGAACTCACTGATTGATACTGAACTCATCATTTTGGACTGGAAGTAGCTCATAATCTTTTAGGAGCATTGTGGAAACCACATGTCAAAAACAAGGGTGCCATAGCAGCGACACAGAGCTGAGACAGTCCCTGGCCCAAATAAATGGCCACCCAGGACACCCTCTTTCTGACCCCTTCCTCCACAGTGTGCCAGGGCAGCGCTGAACTGATTTCATCATGAACCAACAATAGAGTTCAGTGCAGGAGTTTGTGGTTTTTCTTCCTGCTACTGAGTGAACATGAGAAATGTATCCTGTCAGGCAGATAAATGTTAGTCTCCGTGACCAGCATGAGAAGACTCACACATTCACACCCATAGGAGGTTTACTGCACAAAGTTAACCCAACATTTCCTCTCTAGGACCCTTCATTACATTTGGAGCTCCCGGGTCTGAAACTAGCTGGTGAAAATTCATACAGTGTTTGAAAGCATCCAGCAACTGGGCTGTCCATTTGGCAGCTTTTTAGGTCTCAAACTCAATCCTGAAAATTCACCTTGCAGCTCAAGAATGCATCACAAGTTACAGAGCTATATTTAATCATGGGACTGTCCTTCAGTTGGTCTATCCTGCTCATCTCAAGAAAGTCAAGCAGTTAATTATTTAGAAAGAATAATCATATTTCAGAAATAATAACTGAACAATTTTAAAGAGCATAATTCAGTTTCCACAGTAATTAAACCGTTTACTACAGGGCTAAAGATGAGCTATTTAGTTTTCAGCAGCATAATGATATTTTATTTTCTGGTACAATGTTACAATCTAAAAATAAAACAAATAAATAAGCGAATTAGTACAAAAAGAGTATACCAGACAAAGAGGAAATATATTTTTTTAAGTGATTAAGCAGCAATCTAAGAATGAGACATATATATTTAAGAACTAACCATTTTGAGAACACCTGCATTTCCTAAATTAAGCATAATGAAGGTTAAGAAGGGACTGATTGTTTATGTATGCACCACGAATACGAAAGGTTGTTATAATTAACAACAGTAATTTTGAATGAGGTATTAAATTAAGTTACTGAAGGGTGAGCCTCATAACTATAAGAATCTGAGACACTGATTTATTTGGGAGATTATACTACACATCCCTATCTATTGCATGACTTTCTCTGCAACATTTAGTGCCAGCCCTTGACAGAGATAGGAAACTAAACGAAATGGACCTGATCTAGTAATCTGTCCTACTAAAGACATTTCTGTGTTCTTATTCCCTGTAATAAAAGTCTGTTATCAGTTGATTTTTTCACCCAAGAGCACTCCCATTCACCCAAGAGCACTCAGGGAGCTGGCGGGAGAGCTCACCAAGCCTCTCCCCATCATCTACCAACAATCCTGGTCAACAGGGGAGGTACCAGGTGACTGGAGGGTGGCTAATGTGATGCCCATCTACAGGAAGGGTCAGAAGGAGGATCCGGGGAACTACAGGCCTGTCAGCCTGACCTCGGTACCAGGAAAGATCATGGAAAGGATCATCTTGAGTGAGCTCTCCTGGCAAGTGCAGGGCAGCCAAGGGATCAGGGCCAGCCAGCACGAGTTTAGCAAAGGGAGGTCCTGCTTAACTATCCTGATCTCTTCCTATGGCCATGTGACCCACCTTCTGGATGCAGGGAAGGCTGTGGACGTTGTCTATCTGGACTTTGGTAAGGCCTCCGACACTGTTCCCCACAGCATTCTCCTGGAGAA
>VXBO01009377.1:373071-388884 GCA_013400135.1 Rhinoptilus africanus
ATCCCTGAAGGTATTTAAGAAACGTGTAGATCTGGCACTTCAGGGCATGCTCTAGTGCAAGAGATTGTAGGGGGGGTTTTTTTGTGTGTGTATGGTTGGACTCGATGATCACAAAGGTCCCTTTCAACCATGAAGATTCTATGATTTATGCTACACGCTTCTCACATATCTGCCCTGCAAATCCCCAAATACACCCAAAGGGTGCATTTTCACAGCCGTGGAAAGCGGGTATATTTGGGGCAGAAGCTAGATGATGGAAATGTTGCAAAATGAGAGAGAGAAAGAATACCCGAGACCCAGGTGGACCACACCACTGTCGACTCTGCCTCCTGCTCGGTGAGATCAGTTTGGAGAAGGTGCTGGCATTTGACAACCAGAAGTACAGAAGCCCCCACAAATCCCTCGTCTTCCCAGAGCTGTTCCACAGTTTGGAACCAAAACTAGCCAAGTACAGGTGGCCAAGGAATTCTGAAGTATCTGAATATCCTCAACACAATGCAGTTTTGAGACCCACATTACCCAGGCATCAATGTAATGCCAACCATGCGCACAGCCCTACTACAACACCAAGAGAGAGGTCATCTCAGCAGAAATCTTATGGGTGGCATCTGGAGAGAATAAAGAGTGCCTCTGTTTTAAAGTCTCACCTCAAAACCGTAGTAACCAACCCCAGTTTTAGATATGAGAAGTCAAAGAATTGCCCACTGTAGTTCACTGTCCCTAAGCATGAGCTGCTGGCGTCCCAGAGGACAGTCTAAACCTCAGCAAACATAGAGTTCACTCTAGATGCCAAGTCTGTGGCTTGTCTAGTTGGCAACATACAATCACAGAACGAAAAAAACAGAGCAACAAATGTTGTTTTCCTGTCTTATTGCTAACCATATGGACATTTTCCCTACCACAGCTCTTAAGTAGGACAGGTACCAGAGATAGCTGCAGTGAGTGGGCTGTACTCCACATATTTCATCATCTACTTCCAAATCTCACCACTTTAACAGTCATCTCTAGAGCAAAATGATTCCCATTCCTCCTATCCCATGGCATGAAAATATCTGCTCCTATTACAGTTTCGTAGCCTTATTCCTCACAAAGACCATTGGAACTGGACCCTCGATTTACTCAAGGGATCTGCTTCCATCTGATACTTGATCTTCTTAACTGAGATTATAATTTAACCCATGCGTTTTAATTAATTGTTACCTCCTGGCATTATCTTGCCTAAATTGTCCACTTCACTGAATGTTTCATTCTTAATTGATTGTCCTTCTGCTTTATGCGCATATTTGTTCTCAAATTTCCTAACTACAGGCTTTTTTTCTCAGCTATACTGCTTCACATAAATGTTTCTTTACTTTCTTCTCTGCTTCTAACGTTTCTTCTTCTTCAGTGCCCCTGCTATTACAAACTACTTGCTTTTGTCATGGTAAACCCTCCTAATCTTCCACCTCCCTTCCAACCTCCCAGTGCCCCACCACCTTACCCTCACCCCCTCCCACCCTGCCCTCCAAGCACATACATTGTCTTTCCTTCTGAAGTACTCCACTCCACAATCCCTCCCTCTCATCTGACAAGAGGGTTCTGACACTTTTCCCAGTAGAAAACTCGGTTTTCAAGTAAGAATAACAATAGACGAAGGAAGACATCCTGTCCCTGAGAACAGCCGGCAGCCAGGACAAGACTAATGCGGGGAGCGCAGAAGCAATATTGCACGTGGTCTCTCGCAGCCAGGAAAGAGCACACTCTTGTCCTTGAGAATACGTGACTTTGCCTGTTCCCAGCTCAATGGCTCGCTGTGGTTTATGGTTTGCTTGGAGCTGGGGAGTCCTGCCGGGAGCAGAACAGAGGTCTGGCAGCAGCGGGAAGCTGCCTGCCCTCAGTCACAAAGGGGAGGCTGCTCCCCGCTGAGAGCCAGCAAGCAGCTCTGAGGGCACGTAGGAGGTGTATTTTAAATGGCAAACAAAGCGTAAGTGAGGGCATTGGCAGACATACCTGTCCTGTCCACCTTGCAGAATTCGGAATTCGTTGGTTAACTTCAGCAATATTTGAACAGGGAGGAGGGAAAGTATCAAATATGATTGAGATCCTACAAGTTTTGTGAAAATGTGGGTAAAAGGGAGGCGCACGGTTATGAGCCCCGTGCCAGCAGAGCCGGGCACCCTGCCCCACCAGGGCAGCCGGCAGCTTGGTCAGCACCCACTGCCTCTCGCTCCGCAGTCACGGCACGGGGGACGACCAGAGTGGAGGGGACTGGGACACAAACAGAGCCTAATTAGCAATGCTATTTATATAACAACTTACTCTTTAAAGCGGGAAGAGATGCTGATGACAACAGAGGCAGTTTTGGAGTTGATCCAAAGCATTAAGGCAGTCCGCTTCAGAAACACCAGGGCACAAGTTATGATTGAGCCCCGGAGCCTGCAGTGTCCCCTGTGAGTGAGCTCTGCAGGGGCTGCACCCACAGCCACCCCCGGCCTCCGGGCAGGGAGGGATGCGGGGGCCTGAGGAAGGAAAGGAAGTAAGAAACCCTACGGGTACCTCCCCACCGGCACAGTGGTAACGTTTCTTTCCCTTCCTAATACTGGGAAGGTCCAGGTATTACGGCGTAAGACAGCGATGGATCCCTCCAGCAAAGAGCTGCAAGAACAGCAACAGGCACCGGTGTTCAGAGGAGGCTCCGGTAAGCAGAGGGGACATTACAGCTGTAGAGAATAACTTTGAGTAGAGTCTTCATGAATTGCTTCAGTTGAAAATAAATGGATGGGTGGATCGGTGCAGGTTTGCCATCGAGACCCTCAAGGTTATACAAACATTGATAAACAAAGAAAGAAATGTTAGTTAATACTCTTTCAAGAGGAGGCATACCAGTTTCCTCGGGGGAAGGACAAGCCCAGAGTACCTAAACTGCTTTTCATTGTAAATCAACTTTCTTAAGTTTTATGGTCTTTTACACGATCAGTATTTAAAAGATGGTGCTAAAAGGAGCAAGCAAAATTCCTAAACCAAGTTTCAAGCAATTAATGCAAGAAATCTGCTAAGTATGAGGATGAAAGTAAAAATTCATTAAACAAATCATTCAACCTACTTAGTTCTTCAACCAGGCATCGTATGATATGCCTATTGCCTGAAAGTTGGCTTAAAAGTACTTTTAAATCACATTCATGTGCTCGATGCCTAGTCCAGAGCCAGCGTGTTTTGGGAGATTTTCCTCCTCGACGCATTCAACCCATTTACTTTAGACCCAAAAAGTTGGTAATGAAATAACAAAGCCTAGCTATTTATTCATTAAACTTGTTGAAAGTTAAACTGTTCTTAGTGACCAAACTGTTTAAGATATACTTGTAGACTGGGAGCATGTAATGAGTGGAAACAATTGACTTCTCAGGACTTTTAGCATTTCTTTTTAGTTTCTCTAAGGCAAAATGAGTTATCAGTCTTAAGTGGGAAGGAGAAAAGACTCTCACAGGACAGACTGCACAGCCACACAAGACACCACCTGAAACCAAACGATTAAGACAAATTTGGGAAAGAACTTATAAAGCTCTACAGTCCCGAGCAAGCTCGTGTTCATCTAGGCTGACCTGTGATTTCAAGTGGAAGCACTCTACACACATGCTCCTGGTTGTGTACAGAGAAGACAGCCCGCAACCCGCTGGAAACCCCCCCAGCCCATTTGCCCTCATGCCAGCAGAGGTAACTTTATGTTTCCCCCAACACGCAATCTGCTGCTCCACAGGAGAAGAGAAAGCAGAATTTCTATTAAACTTATAAAACCAACTGCCAGTATAACTACTCAGGCCCGCCAATACATTTTTCCACAGATTAGGTGGGGGAGAACAACAAACTCAACCCTCTTAGTACAAGACTTTCACTAGCAATGGCCTGTTTGACAAGTGAAGCACAAAGCAGATTTTTTAAAACAAAATAAGAGAAAGCACTGTGTTCACTCAACAGAGACCTAAGGCAAAAATAAACATGTTATCACATGCTGGACCCATTAGCATTTACTGAACTACACTAGATAAGTGTTTTCACTTGTTCTGTTGTCTAAACAGAACTATCAAAACACATGATTTCTCTAATGATAGGTTTACTTTTTTGTTGTTGTTACCATTTTTGGATCCGCTAGCTCAAGTTCCACACTCTGCCATTCCCTTCTGGATATGCTTAAACATTTAAAGGCAATGACTGGAGTGGGATAGAAAGAATAAATATCTCATGTGCATTTTTACTGCTTCATCCAAGTGGGCATACTAAACCCTGGAGATGTTCGGCATTTGTCCATAAGGCTCAGCAAGCGTGTTTGTGCTAGATGCTTGCTGGGTGCCAAGACAAAATGTTCAATTAATAGTATGACCTATAAATGAATGCCCAGATTGGTTTTGTTTCTCCTATTCCCTTCACTGTTGCAGCCGCCTTAGTTAAAAAAAAAACCAACACGCATCTAATTATAGGTTGATATGTAATTCTCACTACAGCATCCCTAGCATTTAAAAATCATGAGTCAGGCCCCCAAAATTATGATTAAGGCACAGAAATTAGGCATCTGAAAAACAACAGCCCACAAGGGATCTTTATTTGCCTTTTGGGGCAGAAGCCGCCATTCATGTTTCCAAGCCCTTTACTTTAGCTATGAGGACTAAAGAAATCCCTCCTTCATTTTTATTCCATGCAGTCATGGCTATCACACAGTCACTCGATTGCAGGAGCTGGCACAATTATGACAAGGGTGGGCAACAATAGACTTTGCAGCATTCCCCAAGTCATATTAACCGCCCCTAACCGCAAGCGTACGTAGCTCAGCATCTGTTCTTGCTTTGCTGGGGGAGAGACGTAACCATCACCAAGCCAGGTGAAATTTCCATCCTGGGGACTGCTGAGCCTCAGAGCTCCAGAGCCTGAAAACAGTCAGGGGGGTCATGGCCCTTGGCAAAAGGTCTCCTAACACTCCTAAATTAAGATCCTCACCGCAATAAACTTTAAACTCCTCTCCAAGAATCATGGAATAGCTGTGGCTGAAGTATAAACTTTCTGAGAACTTACAGGAGAGCTATCTGGTTTACAGATAACTCAGGAATTCCTGAAAGAGTTCTCTGTAAACTGTGCAGGACAGGCATATGCAGACAGTTTCCCATCCCCTCAGTGTTTCTTAATCAATATAATAAAAATTACAGAGGTCTAGTAAAAAGCCAATAAAAATTAAATCCAGAATGTATTTCTTTCAAAGGTGTTTTTCACTCAAACTGGGTTGCAATCAACTGCTCCAGCATGGCCCATGATCTTTCTATGTACTTCACAGGCCCTTCCACAGCATTTTTTTCCCCCTCCTTGCTAGAAAAGCATTTTCCCCCCTCTTTTTCCTGCCCAAGACACTACTTACTTGCATTGAAGATTCTCCCTACTTGCTCACCTCCCTTTTAAAACTTTCTTTGTTCTGACTTTTTTGGAAACGTTGCTCTGCAGAAATGTCTGGATCACGCAGAAACATACACCTTTCCACTGATGCAAGGCCTTTAGCTCTGTATTTGCCAACACAGGCTTATTCAAGCATTAGCATGAACTCCAGGCATCTTGCTACTTCACTCACATATTTCAGAAATTACCATCCTCGTGATATCCATCTAAACACATATATACGTATTACCCTAGACTCCCCACTTGCAGTAAACATTTGGAAAATATCTGGAAAGTCTTAACCCCTGTCAGGCAATAGCATGCACCGCAAAGAATCCTACATAAATGTGATGCAGAAGCATCCTCCGTGCCTCAGAACGGCCCCACCTCACTGATCTCACCCCACTGCTCTTTCTTACCCATTCCTGGGCTTAAGGGCTGCAGGAAGAAACAGGTCAACACTTCCCCCGCTTCACAGCCCTTTGTGCCTGCTCCCTCTTCACTTGTTTTCAGGGTCAACAATTGCAGAAGTTGCTCTGTGGCTATTTGCCCTCCTGGAGCAGCAATCTGCGGGAGGCCAGGAAAGGCAAGGAGCCCTGCACAGGGGTCTCCAGGCAAGCTGCAGTAAGAGACTTCTCCCCACCATTCCCACTCTTGTCTGATCCAACAGCACTCCTCCGCTATTGCCTCATGAATATTGCATTACCTTCCTATCACATAGCATGGCCATACCCTATATGGATGTATTCCCATGCCTTTTACATTGCCATTAAGTAGTAAATGGCACAACGCAGGAGACTGCAAAGAGTCTGAACTTTGCTCAGACAAATAAGACCCTAATGCTGCTGGAGTGGATGGACAGTAAAATTACCCATAAACAAGCAAGGGCAATCTAAAGGTTACAACCTAAACAATACACTTTCAACTACTTAAGGATGCCTACGGCAGCCCTCACTGTAGCAGCCCAGTGACAGAGCCCACAGATCTTGCAGCTCCCACCGTTCTTGGGGCTCCCAGCTTTCTTGCTCCCACCAAGCTTTCACACAACCCAGAGACTGAACAAAGTCGATTATTCCCCTGGGTCAGGTTCACCATGAAGACCAACTGAAAAGATGCTTCAAGAAAAAAAAAGTAACAAATACTCATGCTCAACTCCCCAACTAGCCTCATACCTCCTTCCCCTTCTTTGCCTCCATGCCTTTCTTCATGCCTTAATTCCCCCCCATTCCACACAAGCAGCTCTCTCTGCGCTACAAGCTGCTATCACCAAATACCATTTCACCCTCCGACCCCTATGGCTGCAGCAGAAGTCTTGAGGCTCGAAGCACCTGAGGATGAGGAGCCCTGTGTGGAGGGGACCGAAACACCCCTGTGTGAGTGGGTCTGAGACACAGGGCAATGCTGTAGGGCCCAAAGCACAACACCACGGGAGGCACTAGGGAACACCGTTGCTTGGGGGCTGCCAAAAAATGCAATGTGGCAGTATGAGGCTGAGGGGTGCGCTGCTGACCCGCAGCGTTGCTCAGCAAGTGTGAGAGACGACAGAGACCAAACACTCCAGAAACATCCAGGGAGGGAGGAAAATGCACGTACCAGGCAGCAAATGTCAGCAAACAGCACGCAAACCCTGCAATGGCTGGTTTTCTACCCACATGAGACTTAGACTAAGATAAATGGAAAGAACAGGGAACAAAGAACAGCTAAAGGAGAAGGACAATGGTTAAAGCAAGCATCACTTAGCCCCAAGAATAAAAAGTGTGGTCAAAAGTAGAGAATTTCATCATTAGCTGAAGATTCATTCTTTGGCTTCTTTATTAATCTTGGGCTCTGGTTAATCCTTTCCTGTGTTTTTCCCAACAAAGGCATGTGTCTGATTCCACATGCATGCTTTTAAATATTGATCCAGACAAAGCATACAACCTATTACAAACGGTAACACACCATCATTTAAATACTGGTGCGAACTTGTGACAAATGTAAAAGCGTGAAATGTAACTCAAGTATTTACCCATCAATAATTATGTTTATCGACACTTAGAAAAAAGAGGGCCATGCAAGCATTGCTAACACTGCAACTCATCAGGGGAAACAAAGTAAAACTGTAAGTTTGCATCCAAGAACAGGGATTCATTTCTCAAGCAAATCCTATATATGGAATAAAGACCCATTCTATTCCCCTTTAAACAGATTAATGCTTCAATGGAAGCCACGGAAAGAACACAAAAATATACACAAAAGCATTAAGCATTTTACACATAGTAAGCTGGTACATCCAGGTACCAGTAGCAGAAGGACCAGTAGCCACCAAACCCTCGGCACAAGTATTTCCATCATTCTTCTAACGAATATTCAAGCAGTCTGTTACTAGCAAATAGCCCAGGTGTTTCTTTGCATGAAAAATTGTACTAACAGAGGGAAAACCCACTCCATTTATCAAAATTCCTAATCTGCATAGCTGGTGTAAATCTCACTACACGCATTTTCGGACTAAACATACTTCAGAGCACGGAATGCCTCTCTACAAGCATATAAATGATAATTTCTGTACAGACTGGTAATTATCCGCAGGACTCTCTACTGACTTCAGTGGTGATCCGGAGCACAGTTACAGAAGATAACCATGGCATGGAGACACCATTTCCTTACCTTCCTTTATAACTTTATTTCCTTTGCTCTATAAAAGCACATGGGGACCAGAATCAAGTCTCCCCTGACAGTCAAAAGTAAAAAGATTCAAACATAGCTGAGTAACTTGACAGTCTTCATTGCATTTGCCATCAAGCCTAAGTCTTACCGACTTTCCCTGAGAGAGGCTGGCATCAGTGAGCCTTGGATTCAGCATCACCCCCTCATTGCATATTTGAGTGCTTTTTGGGCTGGTTCTCAACTCTTGTGGCACTTCTGAATACTACCTACAGCGGTAGATACTTCATGGCCCTGCAGTGGGACCCGCAGGACCGACAGCGTGAGTGGCACACTGTATATAACAGAAACCCCAAACATTGCAGTAGGCAAAATAGCATTACCAGAGCTGACATTGGTCCAAGACACAGCACACAGGAAAACATTACAATTTTTTCCAGGGGGGGAGAATGTTTTGTTTGTTTGTCTTTCATCTTTGACAGGAAATACAAAGCTGTTACTCCTCTATTACAGCAATGGCCACTCCAGGCATTCCAGAAACAGAGAGAGCAAGTTTTCCCACAGGAAAGCATGCAAAACAGCTGATCTGTTTTCCTAGCGCTCCTTAAAATAAAGGCAAGCTATACAGCAGCCTTTAAATCAAAGCTGGCTGTGCATCCTCAAGAGCAGAGGAGAGCTGATAAGTAGAGACTTTATGTAGCTACTACATTAAAGCAAAGCCTGCAGTTTACCTGGGAAGCCTGATAACCAACTATTGGCATGTCAAGGATGGAAAACAGCAGGTGCCTCAAGCATCAGTAGGAGCTGCAGAGCTCTGAAGAAGGTGACCAGCAACTCAGCAGGGGAGGGAGATAAAGGAGTAAATAGTTTCACCAGTTCTTACGTCGCAGCTATGGATGCTGAGCGGACAACCATCAAAGGAGCCATCTAAACAGTCTGGGGATCCCCTGAAAGCTGAGGAGGACATCAAGCAGCTTAAGAAGGGGAACAGACAGAAGAAGAGTTGGAGAGGGAGAAAAGGAAAAAAAGGAAAAAAAAGATAAACAAAACGGTTGTTCAGGAAATTAACATGATGCTTACAGCAAACACGGAAGATAAAAAAAGTTAACCATCTCTATTCATCTGTTTCCAGCATTGTAGCCTCATTGTAGCCACATCTCCACTTGAAAAGAGCACCTTTAAACTCAGAAATTCAGGAGGGCGTTCTCAAGGCAGATGGAGTAGGAGAAGTTGAAATAATTCAATCTGTTGATTTAATGCAACAGCAAAAAACCCCACCACTCTGATGGCCAGAAAATGTTTTATAACAATCTAATTTCACAACCTTCATCTTTTTCCCCCAAATGGAGCAGTGGGAAAGTGATCTCCAGAGTCCTGATTAAAGCCAGGACTTGCCACAGTGCAATTCACCCTGCTAAAAATTTGAAATACCGCTAAGGTCAAGGCAATAGGCACAGCTTCTTCATGAAGCTCAGGGCTTCCGTAATAATTACTTTACAAAGACTTTGCTAGGGTTAAGTGACTTACCAGTGCCATGTCCCACCCTACCCTCTGTTTATCTAGTCAGTTTAGATTCCAAGACCTGGGAGAAGAACTGTCTCTGGTCTTCCATATGTAAAAATTGGGGTGCGACAACACCTGAATCTCCACTGAGGCTTGCAAATACTATATAATATGGATTAATTAATGTGCTCCAGTATGAATTTAACTGCTTGCAGCTACGTTAAAATTATTTAACATTAGGAGCAATTTTCTTGCAGTTTGGGAACTACATGCAGCATATAGAAAAAGATCAATACCTATGCAAATATTTAAAATTAAGTATTTTTTGGTTCTTAGACCAACAGAAGACTGCAGTCCGAACAGCCTCCTCAGTTTAGTGGGGTTCATCCTCACTGTAGGAGGATAAATTCTGAAGGAGGAAAGACAATTCATTTTCCATGCATTTACCTAGTAGGAGCTAGCCTGAAAAATAGGTCTTTTTACATATATTATTGAACACACATCAAATGGGAGCAACACTCTTGGCTGCTCTGAAGACAAAAATTACAAGTAGAGGAATAAATCACTGGTTACTATATTGTATGGATGATTCAGTGCCCATTCCATCCACTTTAAGGCAGAAAAAGGGAAAGCACAGATGTGAAAATACGTCCATCCAGCAGTGTCTGCATATGTACATAGCAGACGTACGGGGCCCTAGATGGGTAACCTAAATTCCAGTAAAGTCTCCGTTCCTCCTGTTCCCCAGTGCCTGGCTCTGGGCCTTTGGATGCTCCCAGTTAACAGGAAAAGAGCCTCAGGGAGTTGGCTACACCCTACTGTAAGCGCTGGCAGCACTGGAGTTTTTACAAATTCAAAGTAAAGCAGCAATCTAAAACTTTGCAAGAGCAGATACTAGAAATAGGGCTCTCGACTGTCTGTTTCATGAAGAAGGCAGAATCAAAGCCTGTAAGAAAACACTACTTAGGGGCAAGGAAGGAGGATACCATGAGCTGGAACTCAGGAATTTAAGTCAATTCCTATCTTGCCGCCACAGCCCTGATCTGCAAAGACACCATGAGCTAACTCAGATAACTAAATTACACGAAAACAATGAGAATTAGCTCTCCAAAGACGCCTAAAGACCTTGAAGATATGGAGCCAGATCTCTCTTTATGGCTTGCTTTCCTCATCACAGCCTCCAAATCATAAAATAGAATGAGAACATTTCTTTCCTCTCACCTTTAACCTGCTCTTCAAATTGTACCCCTTCACCAAAACAACTTCCCATCTCAGCTGGACACACCAAGAAATTACGAATTACAAATACCTAATTACCACCAGTGCAGCAAATACAACCGAAAAAAAGTCATTTGAAATGTTAAAAACTGGGTTTAAAACACAGACGGGCAGTAGTGACATCTACTCAGAAGAGCAAAATGAGCTGGATTTGGCCACTGCCAACACACAATATTTGAGCACATCTGGTGGTTTCAGAGCAGGGCTTCATGAGCCACGTAGGAAGAACTAATCTAATCCAGCATCTCCCAGTTCTAATCCTAACTCCACTCTTCACGTCTCAGTAAAAGAAGCAGGAATAATTCAGTATTTAATAAAGCTGTTTAAGGAGGGCAAAACTCTTATCTAGTCAACCTGAACAATACGATGTTTCATCTGAGATATTCCCTGAAATATCCCAGTAAGGATGGCAACACTCATGTAATTTGCAAAGCTCACATCAAAAGAGAAGGAAAAAAAGCCACCTGAACTAAAAACTCCCGCTGACTTGGCAATAGCGTTTGCCTTACGCAGATGGGGAAGTGACCTGAAATTCTAGTTCTGTGTTAATACGATCTAGAATGAAAAATGCTGTGCACAAGGGGATGTTCTTCGGCGCCTGTTGTGACGGCACTCTGGGTACAGACTTTAAGAGCTGGCAGAGAGCAGCGGGCAGAGGAGGTCGCAGCGCGAAGACCCCCTCCGGCACGGCGCATAGCGGCGACGGAGCGTTGTTTTTGCAAGGCACGGAAAAGCTAACAGTAGAAGAGGCTTCACACCATCTGTCCACATCCACACTGCAAGCAGCAGAATTCACCGCGTCAGGTATTCTGTCCAGTTCAGCCGCTGTTGTGTGATTTCAGGCTAGTATCTTCTCTGTCCCTGGACAAGAGGTCAAACCTGACGAAAAAGGAGTGGGGAAGCCGCCTGCCAAGATAAGCACGGCCGGTTCTGCTCTAGGGAGAGAGAGGACAGCACTGGGGAGCAGAGACCGAGTGGTAGCAGACGCTTTGTACTGGAGGCAGGTCACAAACAGCAAGTTCACAGGAGACATCTGCCATCAGTTCTACCAAGCCACCCCCAAAATAAACCCTGGGCGACCGTTCAACACCACACAAAACTGCTGTAGCAGAAGCAAGAACACACCCTTAATCTCAACGGTAGCCTTTCTGTTGCCTTGCAGATGAGATTGTCCCATCTCTTCCTGAAGAACCTCTACCCTAACTCACTGACTGCCATCAAACCCTTTCGGTGGGAGTCCTGACAGACACAAGCCCACTGTCCCCCCACAAGTGTACTCGCTCCCCAGAGGAGGTCCACCCTGGGAAAGAAATGAATCAGAATTACCAGATAAACACACAGCGCTTGGGATTTGTGGTTGTGTGGAGCTTGTAAAGTGGATGAAAAGATCCAGCTCAGACTTTAATCAACTGCAATCATTTTAAAAGACTTCATCCTAAAGGTATTATTGTACGTCATTTACTTCACTAATAACAAAGAGCAATTAACAACATTTTTTGCCTAAATAATTTAAGCAGCACTAGGCCCTTAAAAAAAACCTACACAATCCAATCTGTAAAAACAATTAGGGCGCAATAACATTAGACACCTCAGAGGATGACAAGCCATTATATTGCAGGTAAATTAGACACGTTAGCCATTAGTGACTCTAATGACAGTCTTACTCCTATTCTGACCGCTTTGTAGTTCACCATCAAGCAGTTTGCCCTCCGACTGACAGACTATTATTCAGCATTTGTCAGAGAGGAGAGGTTTCCATAGCAGAGAGTTTGACTACCCTCAGCCACTACTGTCTGGAAATTTAAAGGATGCTCATAGCGATAACTTGCTAGCAGGCTGCGCTCCACTCCAAACGCCCAGAATCTGAGGACTTTAAAGGAAGCTATGTTCAACTGAGGAAAGGATTTGGACCAAGAGCCCTTTTAGTAATCTCGGTTGTATCTTCGGGATTTTCAGGATCTGTCCTTCCACCTAAGAACTCAGGCAGCTCTTGCAGAGACACCCACCGCACTGCTGGCAGCAGGGCTCAGCGCACTCCTCGTGCCAGGATTACTCAGGGAAGGGAGAGCCAAGGCTGAGAGTAGGCTTTTAACACAGACTCACGCCAGAGTCAAAGGCTTGATCCTCCTCATTTTGTTACTCCCACAAACTGCCCTTACTCACAGCCGCAGTAAGGCAAGAGACAACTCAAAAGCAGCAATCCATGGCTATTTACACAGGGGTTTATATTTGAAAACCGATTCTGCAAATCCATATTCAAACACAAAACCCTCATGTAAACCATCCCACAAGCTCCAGGACGCTCTGGATTTTTGCATAAGCAAAACCTTACACGAGTCAGATCTTTACAGGAGGTTTCTGGCTGTACAGAGAGGAGGAGGAAGGAGCAGCAGAGATGAGGAGTTACTGGCACTCGGCTGCCAGGGTTCAACCCAAGTCACCCCAGACATTTTCATTGACCTCACTAAGCTACTTACTGAACTTAAGTTGTCTTTCATTCAGGTATAGAAGGCAAAGGGGGAAATAGCACTTCTGCGGCTTGAAAAGTATATTTTGCTCAATTTAATTACTCAAGGACAATAATCTACTTCAACAATAGGCAGTCTAGTGAGTTTACAGGAGAAGAAAGATATAAAACCATCAGATGTTTTCTCTGCGTAGCCAGAACCTGGCTATTCAAACACATCTACAGTACCAAAAATGCCACGGTATTATACAAAGCAGTAATTTGAAAGTTTGCTTTTTCTCATATAGATTTTTAGCACAGATAAATTCAAATTTCTTAATCAAAATGGAGTAAAACCAACACTGTTTGGTAACCAGGATGTGGCAGGAGGGCTAGGAAGAACAGCAATTAATGTCATGCTTAAAGAACAAAATATTAGTAATATATTAAAACTCACTTAATATTAGACTATTATGGAAAGCTGTATTACTTCAAAGCCCACACGCAGGATTTCTGTGATGCCTCCTTCACAATTAAAATAGAGACTCACGTTTATGAGCACTAGACACCGAAACTTGGAGCTTTTACAGTGCTCTTGCATCGAGACAGCAAGACTGTGGCAAAGAGCGGGACCTTGTTTCCGCTAATGACCTTAAAACATCCTCACCCGGCACAGACTTCCATTTCATAACCTTCTACCAATATGAAGAGAAGCAAAACTACACAGCAAAAACAGAGTTCTGCATCACAATTCTTTGAGTATTATGGTATGCTCACTACTTATCTCCAGTGAACATTCCCGCTTTATAACTTTATCTTTTGAAGCAGATTGATTTAAAGCTCATTGTATTTAGCACTGCACCCACAAGAAACAATAGCTCCTTTTATTGCAAGAGACTCTCTTCAATAGCATCTCTGAGATAATCACTATGCTTAGGGAGGGGAAAAACATATGGGCAAGTAGAATAGTTGACGAGCTATGCAGTTTTTTTGTTACTAAACCATGTGGTGGAAACGGTCTAAAAACTGTGTTTTTAAACTGAAGCTGCAGCAGCATTATCGATCTTCAAACAGCATTTTGTTTACAAACGTGAAAAATAATGCATCCACCTCTTTCCTACATCGCCTATCAGGGTAATTTTTTAAAAATCTGGATTCATCTGCCCTCAAAAAATGGGAAGCTGTGGCACAACAGGATTAAGATGAATTAGTATCCGAGAAAATCAACGCAATTTCTAGTGGTTGTTACTGTTTTAGGAAAAGGACCTTACATCTGTACCTTATTGCTAGCTCTGTATTAAAGGGAGGACATCTTCCAAGCCTATCCAATGAGGTGATTTTAACACGTGTCTGCTTATCACCTCTCGCTGCTTCTATTTCCTGCAAGCTTCGGGGACTAAAGGGAAAATACGGTTTTGAAGAACTGTAAAGTTCATGTTGTTCCAGCAGACAAACTACTAAGTAAGCCCATGCCGGCTCCAGTTCATGACAAACGCAAGTCGAGTTGCATACAAAAATACTGAAGAACATCAAATAAAGCTGTACACTACTTTAAAAAAAAAAAAAAAAGGAAAGAAGTCCCTTGGAATTTGCATTTACTACAGAAAAAGTCCTTTTTGTGGGCAGTTTGATTACCACTCACTGATCTTTCACGTGCTACTTCAGATGATAGGGAGAAAACCCAGCTTCTCTCCAGGAAAGGGAGGGAAATCAGCCTCTCCTTGACTTGTCTGTATTTTACCCAGGCACCAGAGAAATTTTCAAGGGGATGCAGATCTCCACTGCACATGCTTTTAAGCCAGGGGTCACCCAAAAAACCTCCCCGCCGCAGGGACCCGGTTCTCCGCCGTTACCAGATGTGGCACCCTGACTGCACCATTTCTCCTCTCCTGGGCAGCTGGAGAAGGCGAAGAGGGCTCTGAGGATTACCGCCATTTCCCAGCCACGCCAAAAGAAAAGAAGATTAAAAAAAGGTGCCTTTTCACGTGGTTTCTATAATAAACCGCACAGAGGCGAGGACGGGCGCGGAGCTCCCAAAGTGTTCCTCGGAGCGAGGATGCTGACACGACCGAACAGCCACGCAGACCTCCCCGTGCGCATCCCAGGGAGATCCTACAAGCCCAGCTTTTCCCTGGCAGCAAGCGGGCACCCAAAAATCGGGAAGCGAGGCCAGGCTGCCAGCCCCTGGCTTTGTCAGCAGCCGGGGGGGGCTGCCGGTGCATCTCCCCGCCGGGAAGCCAGAAGCATCCTATTGTGCAAGGCAACGCCGCAAGGCTTGGGAACCCCACACCTCCTTGGAAAAAGCATCCAAGACGGGTTTATTTCCCTGCGAGGCGAAATAAGCCTCCAGCCCCNGGAAGCGGGCCCGGGCTGCCCGCCCCTGGCTTTGTCAGCAGCCGGGGGGGGCTGCCGGTGCATCTCCCCGCCGGGAAGCCAGAAGCATCCTATTGTGCAAGGCAACGCCGCAAGGCTTGGGAACCCCACACCTCCTTGGAAAAAGCATCCAAGACGGGTTTATTTCCCTGCGAGGCGAAATAAGCCTCCAGCCCCCA
>VXBO01009378.1:0-15007 GCA_013400135.1 Rhinoptilus africanus
ATATATAAGTATTTTATATGATAAATATTTTATATTTATATATGAAAATGTATGACCTTTAAAGGGAATTAAATAACTATTCAAACTAACTTAAAAGAGAAATTACTATATGTTGAAGGGATCTGGGAAGTTATTTTACTCAAAGCATTGCAATATAAATTACTGGACTATTTTTTCTAATAAAAATTTGACAGATTTTGGTGAGGAAATTCAATTAGTGCTGTAGTGCATTATCTGAATATTTCCCTTGGACTGAACAGTTCAGTAAACTGCATGAGAAGGAAAGCAATACTGGGCATAGGTGGCACAGTCATCCCTATGCTTGTGACACTTATGGTCTGATTTGAAAAATATCAGCTACTGCTACAATGTTAGCTATACTAATATTTTACATTTACATAGCATCAACATATCTCAAAGCACCCAGTAAATTTTCAAAGGATGTACCACCTTTTTGCAGTCAGAGAAGCTGCTGTGCAGAAAGATTATGATTACAAAGCAATTTGATGATAAACCCAGGAACCGAAATGATTTCTGGTCACTTGTGTCAGACAGACCTGCAGCATTTTGTTTTTCTATTAACATCTTTGGGCTCTTAATTTTTGGTCTAATTTCATTCCCAGTTTCCTCTTTATTTCTCAACATCCACCTTATTTAAAAGCAGTTGAGCTCGCTCATGATAGACACAGAGTTTGTTCATCACCGTTTAAATTTTCCTGTTCGTAGAAGTTGTTTATTCTTTTCTGTGTTACAAAGATTGTTTTTTTCTTAGCCATTTATACATTGTCTCTGTGAAATGTCCGATGTAATCAGAAAATTAAGTGTAAGCTATAAGCCTCTTCAAAATGGTGGTTACCAACAGAAAATGACCAGCTGGGTATTTATTGATGTCAAGAACAAGGACAAAAAAAGTGCTAATACATTAAAGCATCAGTTCTTCAATAGTAGATTTTGAAGTGATCATTGGTATTTCAAACCTATAGTTAATGACTTCTTTTTCTTCTAATGTTTGCTTTCATTAATAAGTTATTAGAAAGTTTGTAACTGATGTGATTAGGAATCTATTTTCCATCAATCAAATACTATGATGTGTTATTTTGATATATAGTAAAGGGTAATATGGGATCTCAAAATTTTAGTGTAAAAGTTTGAACACTTTGGAAATATTGATATTGAAACCTAAATAAAATCCAAATACAAATAGATTATTACTTAGAAATCATATTCTGTGCTTAATATCTTATTTTTGCAGGAGAAAGGAGGGAACTTTTCTTCACAGTCTATAACCTTGCAAAGAACTCTTACGAAATCACTTCTAGACGATAACTTAGAAATGCCATTTGTGCTATAATAATGCCAGAGTTCTCATTCATGTCTTTATCTCCTGAAGTCTGAATTATTGCAAAGGCTGTGAAGAAAACTTCCTACAAAATTAGATTTCATTCAGATAGGACAAATGCCTATACACCTATCCTAACAGGGCAAATATAAGGGCCTTGCAATACATCTTTTCAAATATTGTGTCTTAAAATATATTATGTTTTTAAACAGGTCCAGAGTGACAATATTTCAATACAACGTTGTCTTGGGCTGCCTTAGGAGAAGTTCTGCCAGCAGTTTGAGGCAGCTGATCCCTGTCCTTTTCTCAGTACTGGTGAAACACATCTGGACTTTTGAGTCCAAAACCCAACTGGGCACAGTCCCGAGTAACCTGCTCTTGTTGACCCCGCTGTATGGGATTTGTTTACTTCAAATTGTATATCAGACTTGTTCTCACACTATTCTGGTATAGAAATTTATTAGTTCCTTTCTTGAGATGGGTTAAGTGTAATTTTTTTTTTTATTTTGCGAAGCACATTATTTTTATGTGTATAGTGCAACTGAATGCAATAGTTATGCAAAGGGAAAGGGAAGGGAAAGAAGGCGAAAGAATTATAACCAAGCTCATAAAACATTAATCATATTGAGGCTGGGGAAAGAGAGGAGGGAGAATTCCATTCCTCAGTTCAGCACCCACATACTAGTCACACAAATATGCTCACGTACCAAGATGTTAGGAATCAACAAGTAGAGGGGGAGAAAAAAAAAAAAAGGCTGCAGTATGTGTTATAAAAAAGCATGCAGCCGTGCAGCTGCACAATGTCATCATATTTGACCCAACTGCTGTAGTAGGAATAACAGAAGATATCCAGTGGCATCCTGAGGTTTTGAAGTACATGATTAAGAAACAAAGGAAAATGATCCAAGTGATTTAATATGAGAAGTAGATAGATGTAACATGTACACTGCTGTTTATACTATGACCTCATTTATGACACAATTTTGTAATCTTTTATTTTTTCAATATTCTTTGAAAGCGATTTAGAAGTTTCAGTCAGCTTAAAGTAGGTTGTTATTTTTGTTGGAATTTGTTCTTCAAGACATATTGAAGGTAACAGGCTTTAAAAAAAATTATTCTCATAGAACCTGGTAAAACATAGGGAAAATATCTCTTGAGATTCTGTCCATTCAATGACTATACCAAGAACTGGAGACTGTTGAAAAAGGGGAAAAATAGGATCCATTGTGACCTGGCATAAACATTGCTATGACCAATTTATTTTCGTGTCTTAATTTAAAATACTTAAGTCTGCCTAATCGTAATTTTTGGACAGACAACAGTATGATTTCCTCTTGAGTTACATACGGGAGCTTGTTAACAAGATCTGATATCCCAACTAATGTAACTGTATTTAGAAGTAATGCTTGATGAGAATTCATATTCACAAACTCCAAATAGCATGGTTCTTCTGGAAACAATTCAAAAAAGTCTGGAAGTCTATTTGCTGAAATATATTCTTAGGGTGTACATGGTCAATAAAATTCTACAGAAAGGGGCAGAGTTCACTATCCATAAATTCTGTTCAGAAAAGTTTAGGGGAAAAATAATATTGAACATGGAATGGTTTTGTCCAGGGACATTGACATTGCTGAAAATTTGTGGCAACCCGGTGATTCTTTTTCAACCTCATAACCACAGCAGTGTCTAAGGTGGAATTAAGGATTTCCTCCTGATGCCTGTTCTCGGCTTGCAGGTCTGTACTGGGGCAATGGGGTGGAGGAGAAAGAAGTGACAGATGCTTTGACAGGAATAGTCCAATCTCAGCACTTGGCAACTCTTGAAACTTATGGCATGGAATGAAATAGAGATTGCACTCATTAGTATGTAATTCAGCGTTCAGAGAAGTGATCATTGCTAATAAGCATACAGGTGAGAATACTCAAAGAAAAGCTGTAGCTAACAAAGATGGCACAGAAGCAGAGTGGGAACTCAGAGACATGCTTCTGCTGTAGGAAGCACCAAGATCCCTAGTGCCAGTGAGATGAGTAAGAGCAGCACTAAGACAAACCTGAATGACTCCACCATCTGACAAGGAGGTACAAAGAGTCAAGCACACCTTTTTCTTTTTTTGTCTGTCAGCAACTCAATTTGCTGTCAGTTCATATTGATCAACTCATGAGGAAAATTATCTCATTTACTGCTGTGAGATACCTTTCTTGGATCTCACTACTATCTGATTTACAGCTTTTACAGCATTTATGATTTTATGGAAATGTTCTGACAGAGAGGAACAATTCTTTCTGCCACTTGTGTAGGAAGTCTATAGTGTCACAGATGTTCAAACTCTGAGGTCTCAACCAGAGCCAGAGATATTAGTAGAAACATTTCTTTTTCTGTATCTCAAAAAGTGGGATAGGGATGCTGCTCTAGTAAATATTCCTTCAAGGACCCTTTTAACATGATCTCCTATGCTCATTGCTGTATTACTCTATATCAGCAGTGACCGAAGATTTCTAAGTAGACATAATGACCTGTCAGGAGGAACAAAGCTTGAAACCAAGAGGCATTTACATGTCACACCTGGGGCCAAACATTTCAGGCTTAAAACAGGTAAAGACAATCCTCCCTCCCCCAGGATTTAAATTTATTTAAATTTATTACTCCATTTATTTGTTTGTTTGCTTGTTTATAACTGTAGAATGAAAGATGGTCCTTGCAGTGCTGAAAACAAACCAGTCTGTGGGTTGCTACAGCTGTTAGCTGAGAGGACTGAGAAGGAACTGAAGAGGAGTTAGGAGAGCTTCACTGTCTAAGTTTTTAGTTCACATTACAAAGAGATATATACATACACAACCTAAATTCTTCCACTGGGAGATAAGTGGTTTATATATACAAAATACAGCAGAAGTAGACAGACAATGCATTTTCACTGCCTCTGGCTGAAAAAGACTGATAAGTTATTTTGATTTTGTGAAAAGTCTGAAAACCCCATGAAATACTTTTCATTATCCACATTCTTATTCAACTCTAATCTCTGTCAATGTATCCACACCTGCTTGATGAACTGGAGTCCTAGTACAGAGCTATCACAAAAGTACTAAAAATATTGCATAAAACAAATGATTCACTGAAAAACTTGCTATGTGATTTCAAGAAGAGAGGGGTAGTTTTAACAAAAAAAGCCCCAAGGAAAAAAAAAAATCCTAACACTGGTTGCATTTCTCACCAGATGAAAAGCCAAAGATTGATTGATTGATTGATTGATTGATTGATTGATTTTTAACAGAAGGAAAGCAGAAAGCATAAATCTTGTTACATAATGACATCTTGGCTTTGATTTTTTATCTTATCCTCAGAACCCAAATTTACTAACTGTTAAGATAGATTTTGCTGTATGTAAGAGTCCGTTAAGACTTGCTTTTAGTAACTTGAATTTTTCTAGCTGGAATTCTAGTTATTTCATTGAGGGTATAATTTCTCTTATTCTTACTAGCGTAAATAGATCTTAATACTAGCATTTCCTCTTTTTTTTTTCTCCTATTTGCCAGGAAGCGTGTGGAATTCTGACACCATGAACATCAAGAAGACCAAAGTTTCCTTGCTGTCCAGATGTGAATAGAGTTTATACATTAATATTTTACAAGTGTGTGCACATACAGAAACAGGCCTGCAGTAAAGCACCATATAGTTTAAGATCGTTTCAATTAAAGTTAGTTCAGAGCTCATTGTTACATGTGATTTCACAAAGTGATAATTTAACGCGCTAAATTACCACTCTGTTCCTCATAGAAAGTGACACTCATGACCACATAATAAAATACTTTATGGCCTGTTGTTCAGAGTCATAATTCCGCTTTGCTGTAGTAGGAGGAAGCCACAAGTCATTCCACTCTAACTGCCATTAGGGGATGCATTGCCTTCCTAGCCAATGCGCTACGATTAAGAAACCTGACAGCCTCTCATCTGCAGATGGCAGAAGCCTCTAAAGCTGTTGAACTGGCACTCAGTCAGTTGGCTTTTGATCTGGTTGTTCAGATATAAGACCCTGTTTAAGCAGAAAAGAAAATAGGCTGTTCATGTTCAGTTAGTATAAAGCTCTCTTCCGATGGGGTTTTGTGTCTTTATCTGTTCCTTCAGCTGCTTTTAATTAATGCTTTGAAGACATTGTGTATTTTGGATTTAAGAGTGAGAATAACTCTTTCTAACTCAACTCCATATTAAACATCTTTACTGCAAGCAGCGGCCCTGTTTTTCCCCAGTGGACTCCCTACACAATAACTTATTAATAAATTTTTTGAAATAGGAATGATTTTCTCATTTAGCAAGGAATACAAACCCAATCTATTTACGGTTGTTTAGAGAATCTCAGCTTAGTGTAGACTAAATGTAGAGATAAATAAAAAGCTGTTTCACGGCTTTGTACAGAGCAGCCATTAAACTTTAGGGGTTATGGGAAAGCCCAGCAGCACAAGGTCTATAATTTGCAGGGAAATTTTATGATCCTTTGGGATGAGTCCCTCAGTAATAAATATCCACATTACTATTTTTTCATCGTCTGTCCGGTGGTTGTAATGTAAAGCAGTGGCTAGCACAGTGCTCCTCTGAGCCAGGGAAAACAAACTCCCTGAGCAGCCATAGGAAATGTCATCGCAGAAAACCCCTCAGCTGGCACATTAAGGTACAGAGACACTTTGCACTTCCAAGGGAGAATGTGTTAAAGGAAATGCAGTGACCATCCAACAACAAGACACGCAGGAAAAAATTACAAAAGTGCAGGAAAGGCAGGTGAAGGTGGCAGCGCTGGGTGGTAGCAGTGCACTGGCATTTGTCATGCTGCCAGGTTGCCTGCTCTGCTCAGTGCTGTGGTATTTTCTGTCGAAATAAAGGAAAGCAAAGAAACAAAGTGTAATTGCATTCAAAATACAGAAAGGGATAAATAACCAAAGAAGGCAACATCTGTCAGGGCACAGTGAGGCCAGGGGCTCGCCAGGGCCGGTGGGGGACCCGCCATGATGGGGCCCGGCAGGCAAGGCCTGTGCCACTGCCCCAGCGCAGAACTGAGCAGCCAGGGGGGACTGGGGCAGCCCTGGCCCCCGGGGATCAAGCATCTCCCTGGGGATGGAGACAGGCTGGGGCTGGAACATCAGCCCAGAAGGAAAATCTGTGGAGAGCTGGGGACCAGCCCTGCTGTGTCATCACTGTGAGAGGGGCTGAGGGCTGGGAGGGCGGACATGGGGACCTGGGCTATGGTCAGGCCCTGGGCTGAGGGGGAGGCCTGAAGGTGCCCCCGCGGCCTTGGAACAGGGTCTTGATCCTGCCTTCACAACCGAGCAGGAGCACTGTCACAAGATAATTTTCTCCTTAAGGCAAGGGTTTCCTCGCATTTCTACTGACTGCAGAAATGACAGACACGCCTGCCCACTCTCTGATGAAAGGATTGTTCACTTCATGAGGGTGAGAGTGCTGTGAGAGCAATCCTTAAGAGGTGCGCCTTCAGAGAGTCTTCAGGACAGTAAATAACACGTGCATTCAGGAGAGAGAATTGAACTTTCATGCTTTGAAAATCCCCCCTAAGGAATTTAACATATAAAAAGCTTTGCACTGAATACATTGAAATGAATAATAAAAAACTAAGATAAAGTAGCCTAGAGGAAATGGTTAAAAGTTGAAAACTATACTCCTTCACATTGCATCTCCCAAATTAGCACTTAATGAACAAATAATGGCGTAAGTGTTGTTGAGTAGGTCACTATTATGTCTTTGAATGAAGTATTTGACTATGAAAGAAGCATGTAGCCAACAGAGACAACTAAAGGGAAAAAGAATTAAAAACATCAAATAATTGACTCCTTTTTTTTAAGAAAGTTTGTGCAGGGTTTGTCTCATTGTAGGAAAATGCAGTAATCTATGGTTTAGTAAAAAATCCAACATAACAAGCACTTCTCTTGCTGTTACAACTACTGTAATACAAAGACTTAAAGTAATCTCTGAGCTGTTTAAAAATTTGATAAAGTGTTTATGGAGATCAACTAGAAAGACTTAAAATGTTAACAGTTACCAAAACTGGTAGTGGTATAAATATTTGGAAGTGTTTTAAATGTAAATATATTGGAATATAGTTACCTTTCATGTGCAATCTTATGTTAAGCTGCTTTTCAAACATGAAGGCATCCTCCAAAAGGTAGTAGACATGTTTTAGTATTCCAATCACAAAGCAATGTTGCAGTCATACAGCTGCTGACAACTCTGTGTTGCACTTCGTCGTGCTGCAGTAGAGTTGAACAAGAACTGAATGGATTGATGTATGCACAGAGCTTGACAGCTAGCTGACTCTTGCTGGGTTATGGACAAGGGGGGAAGCAGAGAAAAGCCGTGCTATCTGATGGACTCAGTAAGCACCAAGTGTGTTTCCCCCTCACTTTCGCCTCCAGGATAAGGATCGCTGGAGCTTGGGAAGCTAAGACTTCCCTCATCAAGATTACTGATATAGAATCTGAGGTTTCCTATGTATTTGGGGGATTTGTTCACAAATTTATATCCTAATTTTTGTAGCATGGCTGCTTCTGGCAAGGATACCCTCAGAGAGTATTCACATCACCAAGGCAGCTCCTAGAACAAGTGGTGAATGAGTCTGTCTTATTGCAGGTCCCAGGATCTTAGTTTTCCATTCATCAAGATTAGAGATCTGGACAGTGTACTGAGGTTTCCTTTCATTGCAAATGTCTAGGCTTCCTTCCATCATAACAAAAGCATAAAAAGGAAGTGAGTGAATCTGATGCATATACAGATATGAGCCTGAAACAGGATCAGGATGCTGCGATATCCAGATGCACACACTTACAAGCACTACTTGAATTACCAATTTACATATTGACCTTTGTAATGGAGGTAACAAGAAGACCAAGTTATTAAAGAAAAAAGAGATTTAAAAATACAAATAGATAAGGATGGTCTGTCTAATATTGTCTATACACATTTAGAAGTCCATTGTTAGCTCTTCATATCTTTTACTACCTGTAGTTTTGGCCTTTTCCAATGGGTCTGATTTTCATCAAGACATACTTGGAAATATTTCATAGCCACTCCATAGTATGCAGCAGAGTAACATGTCAGCAAACATTGTTCTGATATTATTTTCAACTTGTACTTAAATTCTGCTGCTTTTTAGAGTTTTATTTTAACAACTTAAATGAATTAAGTGTACAAAACACAACTTGTGATTTTTTTAGCTTCTTCCCCTACCTGGAGAGAACTACTCAGTATCTCTTTTTTCTGAGTCTCTTTTTTCCCTCTACAGAAAGCTGAACATCATCCTTTCAGCCTGCACTGCGCTATTGTGTTTTGAAGATTCTGGTTTTGGTTGGCATCTTCCTCTCAAGAAGAACATAGAATCACAGAATCCTCATGGTTGGAAACGACCTTTGAGATCATCGAGTCCAACCATACACATACAAAAAACCCCCCCAAAAAACACCAAACAAACACCCTATGATCTCTACCATTAAAGCATACCCTGAAGTGCCAAATCATCATGTTTCTTGAATACCTCTAGGGATGGTCACTCAGCCACCTCCCTGGGCAGGCTGTCCCAGTGCCTGACCACTCTTTCAGTAAAGTAATGCTTCCTAATGTCTAATCTAAACCTCCCATGCCGCAACATCAGACCCTTTCCTCTGGTCCTGTCATTATTCACTTGGGAGAAGAGGCCAAACACCTGCCTCTCTACAACCTCCTTTCAGGTAGTTGTAGAGGGCAATGAGGTCTCCCCTCAGCCTCCTCTTCTCCAAACTAAACATGCCCAATTCCTTCAGCCTCTCCTGATATGACTTCATCTCCAGACTAAGACATGCCTCTCTATGTTCTTCAAAAGTAGAACTGATTTTGAATTTGCTTCAGTATATTTGAGAAAATGGCATTTCTGTCTCATCTTTGGCCTAGTCTTATGCTTTCAGACATTAATAAGTTGGAGGCTGTGCATTGCTACATTCTTTCATGTCAATCAAGTGTGTTAGTATTTATCTTCCATTTAAAATTCTTTTACCTTTGAGTACACTGACTGGTGCTGCTGAGCTCACGGAAATGTTTTCAAAGTTCAGTTTCAACTTTTTTTCTCCTTGCTGCACAAATTAGGACTGTATTTAGCAATTGTACTACTGTGAAACAAAGATAGACAATCAGTTTATGGCTTCAGCAGGCCTACTTCTACAAATTTTTATTTTAAAACATTGACAAAATCTTGTCCTCTTATCCTCTCAGTCCACAGACCTTTTTCCCCATTTTTCCACTGCAAATTCAGTGCATCCAACCTTTTTAAAGCAAAGGCACTCCCCTGGAGATATTGCTGTAAAATGGAATTTTGTGACTAGTTTCAAATCTATTCTCTTGTCTATGTCACATTGTGTTCTCCTATAAGGCTTCTCCCATTCTCAAATCTCTTCCTTCTGAAAAAAATATCGATGATAAAGCTGTCAAAAATAAAATGTTCAAAAAATTCTTATCATGCTAATTGCTCACAATTCAGTAATCTTAGTCGTGTTTATTACGGTAAAGGTGATCAGATTCATGCATTACATGTTTTACTAAATTTCCACTTTAATTCTATCCACCGAATCATCTCTAGAAGAATATTGTTTCACGGGGAAACAAGGAGAGGAAAATATTGCCAAATGAACAGACAGCCTCCTGCCTCCAGCAAATATATTTTTTTTCTTCAAAGTACAGTTCTCTTTCCAAAGTTACTGTAGACTGTTATGCAAGCTGAGTATACTTGATCCAGAAGCAGTAGCCCAATAAACTCCAGTAACACAGACCTCCACATGAAATTACTAGAACATTAAATCCTTCTTTTTTTTTTTTTTTTGTAGGAAATAACGTTTACTTGTAGTCTAACTATCTATAAATACCACCTAAAAAGCTGTGGCAGATTTTGGTTTTCTGAGCAAAGAGACAGCAATAGAAAAATAATGTTGGTAATTTTCAGATGTTTTCTTCTTTTTAATGTATTATTTTTCTCCTCCCACTCTGTCTGGAAGTATTTCTTAGAGAAACACAGCTGGAGGAATATTAAAAATAGTTATAATGAAACCCCAAACCACTTCAAAAATACACTTCTGTTCAGTATGTTGCTTAAGCAGAATACACATTGGGGTAGCATAAAGGTTTGTTAGGTTTTTGAATGAGTTCATAATTCACTCATTGCTTCATCGGTTCAAAGGAACAAACAAACAAACAAACCAAGCTTCCCAAATCTGTAAGGACAAATATGTTATTCTATTCTACCAAATTTTCCAATATACTTAGATGCCCACTTGGAAAAAAAAAATTAACATTGATAAATAACTGTAATTGTTTCAGTTATTCGTGAAGTATAGCTGTTAAAGAATAGCTGCCTTTTCAATAATACATCATCATTTTCTCAGATATGGCCATGCTTGTCAATGACAAACACAGCTCAGAGCATCAAAATTTGCCAAAATAATCGCAGATTCTTTCAGAACTGTGTCAATCAGTCTTCCTGAAGAAAACTTTTAAGTTTATTTACAGAACAAAACATCTTTAAAGTAAGCATGACTGTTTTTAAACATATTAGGAGGTCTTACATGTTATACTGAGTTTTCAGAATATTATATTGCCTGAAATATTCAAATGATAATTTTAATATCACAATTTTCAATAAACCCTATAACAATTTAGCAATAATGTATCAGCTTCCCTATAAGAGATTTCTGAGCAAAATGGAAGGTTACTGACCTCCAGTAGTAATCCTTTGGTAAGACAGAAGAGTATACAAGCATATACCTCTACTAAATCTCCTTTGCCTGCTTTAAGAGTTCAATGTTCTTTGATAACATGTCAAGCTGGAGAATAGAATACATATATTCTGTATTATATTATCTTCAATATCAGCCAGCTTTTCATAGACAAAATCAATCAGGAATAATTACTACCTGAAATACAAATAACTTGCTGCCTATAGATTTGATAAATATCACAACATTTCAGTGGTGATCAGAACAGCAATAAATAATAGTTTGCCTCCATAAACATGTATCTGGAAAAGTTTTCTACTCATGTAAGTAATGGATTTCAAACCCCACAGCAGAGGGAGAGATCTGCACCTCTCCAGAGTTTCCTCAGGACCAGTCTCACAGGTAGAGACTGGGAACCCCATAAATTTGTTTAGGGGAGAAGAAGGATATGGATTGCCTGGAAGTTCTGCAGAATTAGCTTTGCTCATTTCAAGGAACCCTTCCCTTCCCTGTCATGGGGGATCTTTGCGCATGAACGCAACCTTTCCTAGAAGTCTTTATATAGGCCATCAAGTGCTTCATAAAGCATTAGTCAAACATGCAAAAGTAATCAAGTAAAGCCTAATCAAACAGGTTGATCTTAAGCAAATATTTCAAATGGCCTTGGGACTGAGTTCCCAAGCAGTCCGTGTGTGTTTAAGAGGTGGGGGTGGCAAGGGGAATTAATAAGTATGATGTATGAACACTTTCCTTTCTACTTAGACTTTGGATCAGAAGAATCAGACAATAAATACAAGAACACCCCAGAGACCCCTCAATGAGACTTGAACAAACAAAAAAGCTCAAAAACCCCTGAAAGTAACATTCCACCTTTCGGAGTAGAATGGAACACAGAGTGACTCAGTAATAGCCTTGCCTGCACAGTGGTAGCTGGTAAATATTACAACACGTATAACAAAGGATATTAAAAAAAACCCTCTTCTGTTCAAAGAAAATGGGAGCATATGCTCCACTATTTCATGAAATGAATAGCAAATGTGCGCCCTATTTAGAAGGTTTATTAGCCTTGGCATATTGCACATGGCACTGCAACGTGTCTTGTGTTCTTTTGAGATTAATTTTGAAAATAGTAGAAGCAAAACTAATAGAACACTTGTTTCTTCACAGCTTTTATTTCTCAGCTTCTCTATGTAGCCAATTCCAAGTGGATGTCAGTGTAATATTAGTCTGGGGCACAGAATGTGAAATTTTGATTTAATAATGTTCTCTTCATTAGTTCAAAGATTAAAAAAAAAAAAAATCCCTAGACTTTTCCCCTTAAGGGATAGAGCACATTGCTTCTCTGTATTTGTGCAAGCTTTCGCAGAACTGGAAAACTCTGAAATAAACTGAGAAAGAGTGGCACCCTTTTACATAATGGAAGATACGCTGGATAGAGCTGCCATCATTATTGAGTTAGTTGATGCCAGTAATGATTTCTACTACCAGTATGCCAGGCTGTCCAGCTGAACTACAGATAGCATCACAGGCTACTCAATACAAAGAAAATTGCACAGGTCTGATGGCAATTTTCAAACTATGCTATGAGAAAATGAAAGACAGGAAAGAAGTTAGGCTCATTCTCAGTAGGTGACAAAAAAATGCTTATATCTGCTTTGCCTAGCAGCTCTGGGGATTCTCTGTATCTCATAGGAAAATCTCTGCCCATCCAGAATGTTGTGTACATGAATGAGATTCCAAATTCTCCTCCATTTATATATAACCCTTCATTGTGTCTTTGCCACTGTTGAGACACCAAATGAAGCTGAAAATTCAACAAACTGAGAATCAGAGGGAGGATGTTAATATTTGAAAGGGAGGCAATAATATTTGAAGCAGTGGAATGGAAACTTTTTTATTCTTGTATTTTTGACCTTGGAATAGTCATGTCTCTCATCTGTATTTCATTTCTTCGTCTGGAAATGGCAATATAAACACAAGAAAAAAGTTTAAGGTGACAAATTTCTTACAACAGCATTCAGGTGTTATAAACCTCTACATCTTATCATTCTGTCATCCAGCCTGGATATCCTACCACAAGAAAAATAAACAAATTGAAGGAAACCACACATCTTCAGACAAAATAGGGTTGCTTTTTTGCCTCAAACCTGTCTTATTTAATTTTTCACATTTAAAAAATAATCTAATCCTACTATCAATGTATTTGAGTTAAAAAATATTTTTATAGAGAAGCGTGTGCCCAATTCAGATAAAGGATTGAAAGTGATTCTAGACATCATCTAAATTTAATAAACTGATTTCCTTCGTGTTCATTTTCAAGGTATAGTCTGGGGACTGAGTTTATAGTAGCAGAAATCTCGAGGATATATTCAGGGAAAGTCAGTGCTGAAGCTATATTGGTCCTAAAAACCTCGTTAAGTAATCATTAATCAAATTAATGTATGATCTCTTTCTGTTCAAAATAAGCCAAATCTTGAATATTCAATAACAATAACCTAAGTTCAGCTGAAGTACTACAGATAACTTCATACAGCAACATAACTATTGAAGTTCAAGTTTGAGAAAGCTATAATCTGTTTACAGAGAGAAGTATAAGAAAAAAAGCCAACAAAAGAAATAACTTTTTTTTTTCAATTAATTGGCTTGTTTATGAATATAAGTGTTTCTTCAGCCTTCTCTTTACTTTTGAGTTCTTAGTTATAAATCTAGTCTTTACAGACACTGTATTAGCTATTATTAGCTATTATTAGCTGGGGCGGAGCATGCGATTCTAGCTATTTGTAACTCACAAGCAGATCAAGTGAACCACTAGTGCTAGTGTTGTGTAGCATGCAGGTTTGAGGACTCCCGAGGAGCACAAATCTCTGACTGCAACAGAATAGGATGCTGCCAGAAGATGATGTCCCTAGGTCAGCACAACACCTATTGCCACAAGAGTGGCACCTGGGGTTGGACCTTCACCTCCCACCTGCAGGCAGTGCATTTTACTTACCTATGTTTCTCAGCTATAAGATTTTTTAGGGTGCGGAGTTTTGTTGTTTTTGGTTTTGTTATTTTTTTTTTTAATCTGATGTGCAAGAGCACAGATCTGTCCATTTCCATCTGTTTTACCACTATCCAAACTGTTTCTAGATGCAAAAAGATGCCAATTTATTTTTACCGTAAATTCCAATGACAGCTCCTCTACTAATAACATTTTGCAGTGTATTTCAAGTATATTATGCAAAGACGATACTAAGAAGTTCATTATAATATTTAATGTTTTAGTAAATGAAAACACACTTAGAAATAATTATCTTGCATCTAGAGTAGTAAAATTCTTGATTTTCTGTAAAATTGTATCATCACTTACTAATCTGTCAGAGAAGTCATAAGGATTTAAAAGGTAGAAATAGAGAAATGATGAGGTCACAAAACTTTATAAAGGGATGCTAAGACTACTTTTTAGACTTTGAATTTTTATCCATCTACAGATTCAATCTTCAGTGGTTTTTGCATTCCTCAGCAAAGTTCTAAAATTCCTTGGGAAATCTTTCATACACCTAAATGACTATGAAATTAATACATTAATAACATAGAGACACATACATATTTGTGTATTATAAATGCACACACTTCCTCAAATTCCAATCATTTTAGTCCCGTTATACACAAACTCTGCTTAAGGCACTTCGAGTTAACACAGTGGAAAAATAATGAAGTTCATATCATGTAGCAATAGACTACTGCTGTCTGAGAAAAAAAAATGAAGTCTTCCATAGGGAAACATGAGCATGTTCTGTTTCACTGGGTAGTGAAGGAATAAGTGAATTGTAGAAAAGTGGGGCAGATAGAGTGAGTAAAGAGTGTTAAGTGAGGAATCACGAGAAAAGACTGATTATATAACAGCATTAAAGACAACTAAAATGTCCTAAAGTTGCCCTGGATTAATCTTTTT
>VXBO01009378.1:15392-71594 GCA_013400135.1 Rhinoptilus africanus
ACTCACAGAACTTTAGCTCAGATTTTAAATTAGAAGTCATCTTGCAAAAATTGGGTGATATTTTCAGAATTTATTTTGACACGGTACTGGTAACATATCACAAGGTCTTTCTCCTTGCTTTTCCATAATATTCACTTAAAGTTTAATTATGTTCACTTAATGTTTGAAGTTTGTATTCACTTAATATATATTATGTGTAATATATATATCTCTCTGATTGGACATCTTTGTTAACATGCCTTAAAATAATATTTAAATATTTTTTGTATTTTTTCAGGACCCAATCTCAGGCTGCATTTTGCAGGATATTGTCAATAACGGGGTTCCTTCTTTCTAGTTCTAAGGAAACAGATGCAATGGGATGTGAGAGGAGCTGTAAGATCAGTGCTAGGCAACCGTCACAGAGAGCAGCTTCATCAAAGAAGAGGACCAGTAAGACATAAAAGCAAAGGCAATGGTTGGGACAAACATTCTAAAAATGAGAAGAAATTAAAGGACTTGACAACTAAGCTAAGGCTGGCACATTACAAACTTCTCAGTTTTTGAGGATCAACCCTGAAACTGTGTTTTGCAGACCCACTCTGTTGAGGCTCCAGACTACCAAATGAAGGTGCTCTTCAGCAAGCTGACACAATTGCATGGGTGATGTTAAATCCTGAAAAGACTTGGGCACATTGTGGCTTTTGGTGTGATTCAGTTTGCAGTGAAAACACTGACTAGATGCAACTGTTTCATACTCAAAAACTGAAACAACTGAATTATTTTACAGGTTTCAGGAACACTTACTGTAAGACTAAATATCTGCATTATGTCACCCTTCCTAAGACGCTTTCAAGATATTTTGGGGGTTACAATGAATAATGTCAACAGAGCTCTGATGTTGCTATGAAGAGTACTGCTTTGCAGGGGTCTAGCAAAATAAAAATAAAAAAAAAGGGGGGGAGGGGGGTAAAAGAGAGAAATCAGCTAAGTAATTAGTTCTCCCAAATTCCCAGCAGGAGAAAGATAGAGTTTGAACACAGCTTTTTTTCACAATTCACTTACTAAGATATAGAAATAAGGGTATCCTCTTCTTTAAATTCACTTCCTTGAACATTAAGGGGTCTTAGAATTGTGATTGGTTTGTCTGGTGGTTGGTTTTTTCCCTTTTTTCACCAACCAGAGAGTGAGGCTGAAGCAGTTTCTGTGGAGAATTAGTAAGTTAAACTCTAAAAAAAGCATCCAAATCAGAGGGTTGAGATTTAAGCAACAAATCAGTTTTGAGACAATGACTTAGTCACATAGCAGCTACTGGAAAACTACTTCACATTTCTGTTTCCATGCCTCATGCCTGAGCCAATAATTCCTAGAAGCCAACTGTAGTACATATTATGTGATTAATGTGGAAGAATAACAATTATGCAAGTTAGCTTGAACTCATTGAGTGTGCAGAAGTGGTGTAAACATGGCAGGGAGTGTTGGATACTTCTGTTTTCTTCAGCAGCTGCACTGCAGCATTGCAGTGTAAAGGTGAGAGGCAGTCTCTCATACATATACTCAACTATAGATACTTGGCATAGTGACACCTGTCATAATATTAATTTATATACTGCAATGTAAAAACATCTGTCATTAATATGGCAGTGGTGGGGTTATAACAGTTAAACATTGCAACTTTTCTAAGTGATGCATCTGTCCTATCTATTGGGTAGCCATTGACAATTTTTCCATCTTTTTTTTTTTTTTTAACAGTAATCAGACAGGTTGAAGAGCTGTGAAATTTTGTTTTATTCATGCTTCTTTAATCCTATGCTACAACAAACTGTCTTTGTTCACCTCATTATGAAATAAATCTTCTTTAATCCAGTGAAGCACAAGAAACTGTTAGAATCTTTATTTACTTGTTGACGTCGGTAAATTCAGTTTAAAACTTACATAAATGGAGGCTAAGATAGTACTAAGACAGTAATGAATTCCACCCTCAGTCTATAACATCTTTATAGGGATTGAGTGGGAAGGTAGTATAATTATGAATGCTGTAACATTATATGTGAAAGGAAGATTAATATTTAGATAAGTCAAGTAACCCAAAGGGAATGAACTGATTATACATTTAGAACTGACTGTGGTGTGCATACTGAGACCACAACCACAAAACCCCCTACCTGCTTACAGGTAAAATAAAAATGTTTCACACTTGATCTTGGAATTATAGAAGTCCTGTGACCCTTCCTCATCTCTGGCCTCATTCAGTGGAAAGCTATCATGTTATTTCCCCTCTGTTGCCCCACAGTAGTAAAATCATTACTGTTTGTTTTTAGGGTAACCAGTTAATTTGGGGAAACTCGTGTGAAAAGAGCTGTCTTGCAACTTGTAAATCAGGTTTGTCAGCTAGTAGGAGACAAGTAACTATTATTAGCTGTTACAGCAGGCAAGATACAAATGTCATTTTTTCTGAAAGGTGAAGTTAAACTTTTCAGTTTCAGTAGAAAAGATTTCTGTCACAGTTTGAAACGGTGCTATATATGGAAGCTACCACTGTACCATCTGTTATAGCAAGTGATATTTTGGGGCCACACTGTAACCCAGCTGATGATTAGCTCACAACCTTGACCAAAATACTTCCTGTGAATTAAGGTTACACATGCGCTTAGAGCTTATTCAGTAGTAGGTCAGCACCTCTAAGGGGCTTAGGAAAGACAGGAACACACCAAATCCTGTAGAAATATTTTGTGTGAGGATTAATGGGGAACCTAAACCTGAACATGCTTCAAACCCTTAAGTTCTGCTGATAGATAGGGTCATTCAGCTACCATTCTTGCAACCTACGGAGACCAAATGGGGACAATATTTTCTTCAGTATTTTTAGCTCACCTCGCACAAAGAGGTGTTGCAATTTTCCTGAACTGGGGTAAACCGTTACACCTATTCTTCCTTTCAGTGCTGAAAATCCCAACTTTTGACACTAATTTAATCTTTAAAAGCCATTTTTGATGCTTTTAACAGGTGAGACTTTGCAAGTATGAACATTTTGAAGATTATTGTTCTGAATCATACTTACAAAATTTATATGTATGGTTTTGCCAAAATGTACCACTGCTGCACATGTTATACATAGCTTTGATATCCTGGGTTACTACAGGAACACAAAGGAGTCAAAGCCTATCCTTCCTGCAGCCTGGGAAAACAGTTTGCTTCAGTTTAAAAAGCATCACACAAAATTTGGTGAAAGTACTAAAGAAAGGTCAGCCCATACCTGAAGAAAAGTAGGGAAAGCTGCAACACAGACTAGAGAAACAAATGATTTCTTTTTGCCTGTACCATGTGCAGCTGATGTGCAATAACTGCAGAGAGATTGCTTTGTGATACACTTTTCTACAGTGTCTTTTTTCACCCTAAAATAAATAGCACTAAATTTTCCAAAAGCTGTCTGATCATAGATAAACTCCATTCCTATTCTTACGGGAGCCATAAGGCAACTACCAACTTTGTGTCAGGTATCCTAAGGTCTGCTGGAAGAATAAGGGGAGCACGACTGTAAATTCAAGTCTGGAGGCAGCTCAGATTTGCACAGCTGAAACTTTAGCAGAATACCTCAGGGGATCTTGTGAGGGACAAGGCTGTAGTAAATGAATATCACAGGAAATATGAAGGTGGCTAAAATAATTAAAAATCTATTCGATTTATAAAAGAGTCAGTTGACCAGGTGGCCAAGAAGGCCAACAGCATCCTGGCCTGTATCAGCAACAGTGTGGTGAGCAGGACTAGGGAAGTGATTTTCCCCCATGCTTGGCACTGGTGTGGCCCCACCTCGAGTACTGTGTCCAGTTTTGGGCCCCTCACTACAAGAAGGACATTGAGGTGCTGAAGTGTGTCCAGAGAAGGGCAAGGAAGCTGGTGAGGGGTCTGGAGAACAAGTCTTAGGAGGAGCAGCTGAGGCAACTGCGATTGTTTGGCCTGGAGAAAAGGACACTGAGGGGAGACGTTATTGCTCTTTACAACTACTTGAAAGGAGGTTGTAGAGAGGTGGGGCTTGGACTCTTCTCCCAAATGATAGGAGGAAAAGACCTTAAGTTGCTCCAGGGGAGGTTTAGATTGGATATTAGGAGAAATTTCTTCACTAAAATGGTTATCAAGCATTGGACCAGGCTGCCCAGGGAATTGGTTGAGTCACCATCCCTGGAGGTATTTAAAAGACGGGTAGATGTGGAGCTTCAGGATATGGTTTAGCAATGATTTTTTCAGTATTAGGTTGATGATTGTAGTCTATGATCTGAGGTATCCCTTCCAACCAAGATCATTCTATGATTCTACGATTAAATCTTGGAATAAGACTTCCAGATTTCAAAATAGGTGCACCATAGTCCTTTTGTCTATTACGGATGATACTTGTTTAGAAATACATAGTGGCAAAGAAATATTTTCAATGTGAAGATATATTTTTCAGTGCTTACATATCAAAGTGCATTTTCACCTTCCTGCTGAATCTCAAAGCTATAGTATCACCCTAACAAAATATAGCATTTCACCTGTGTAAGAGTGAGAGAAGAAAATTCAAAAATTCAAAAAACTATTCATGATTTTAGACTAGCTGTTGCCTAGCAACTCTTCTGAGGATGATGGGATTTCACTCAGACACAGGCCAGTAGCCATCCAGCTGGTGGTGGGCGCAAGGGACTTTTCCCCACGGTCCCACAGCACTGTTAGAAAAAGTCCGTGATTCCACAAGCACCTTTCAGAGGTCCACTGGAAAATTTTTGTTTCATTTTTCATAAATTGCATTTTGCTGTTGCCTGGACTTTGAGGGAATTGACTTTCCATGCCTTTCTGGTGGCTAAACAACATGCCTACAGACTCATTTAAGTGATATTTGTTCCATATGAGTTTTCTCTTCAAGCTAACACTATGGTGCTGCACTGCAGTTGTTATTGGGCAGGCAACCAAAATCATCCCAAAAGCGGAGCTGAAATGAATAAACATTTTAGACTGTAGTCAAACAAGTTCAAAATTCAGGCAGTCCTATTCCTAACATTGGCCCAAACCCATGCCTCAAAAATCACACTACAACAGCTGTCCACCCACTATTCACATCTTAGTATCTTCTCTTCAGAATCTTAAACAGAGTTTCTCTGTAAGTGCAGCTTATGAAATCCCACCACTGGTGAGAAACAGCAGCAAGCTATAAATGGCGTCCTTGCTTTACAACATCTTACCAGTAGATTTTCTGCCCAAGAATATACCACTTGTCACTGGACTTTTGGGGATTTCTCTGGGAAAGGCATGGTCAAGAGTAACTCTTTTCTGTCTTATTTATCATTTTGACAAAATGCTCAAATTTAGCTAGTGTTTTTTTTGGTTGGTTTTGTTTTTTTTTTTTAATGGGAGTGGGTGTGAGGGGGAGGATTTTGACAAGCTTTGAGATTCTTAATCCTCCCCCTTTTTTCCAAGGTACTATAGAAATAGATGAGAAAAATTTAGATTAAGCTTTTGTCTGAGGAAAGAAAAAAACAACCCACTGGATGAAACTTTTTTCCTCCCAACCAACTCAAGATAAGGTTTTCACCCAGGACCAGAGTACATACCTGGATTTTTACTTTATATACACAGAAGGCCAAGTTTCAGTTTGAACCTTTACTAAGCTTACCCGAAACCTCAAACCATTCTGTTTGAAAATCTTGGCAAAACCAAGCTTCAGCTCCCTTTAGAAAAATTTCTAACACATTTAACTCTGTCTCTATAGAAAATGTGATGCCTAAATGGTACTTTATGTGACAGAGATATGGTGAACCTAAGTGTCACACTTAACAGAGGTGCTTCAAAATGTTTTATTTCACATAGGTAAGGCATTATATGCAAAACTAGTGCTGCTTTCAGGTAATTTTCTTTTTCTTCTCCTCTTTCAATCTTTGAGACTCTATGATTAATTGAGAAGCAGTAAGATTGTAACAAGCCAGGAGAATTGCTTGTGACCTGACAGATAAGGGTATCCATTTAGAGATAAAAAAATACCAATATATATCTATATAGAAATTTTCAGTTTTGCATGCTGTTTATTGATGGTTAACTCAAAAAGTGTATCAGTATAAACCAAATGGAAAACAGCAATTGATATTATCTCTTTTAAAATGTTTTCATTTAAATGTGGAACTTTACAAGGAATTTGCAATAAACAAATGAATTCTCTTTTAACAGCAAGTAGTAAATGCAGTCCATTCCAAACACAGTCAAAATGCTCATTAGCACAGTAGAACAAGTGGACAGAATTTTGTTTGCCTTAATCTATTTTACCCTGCACATATCCCTGTTATATTAACTGAAAATAAAGACAGGCAGCAGGTCTTCAGCAGATTGGACAAGAGAACAAAATGTCTAATAGGAAAAAAAAAAAAAGGTTTTTCTTGTTACACCACCTGTTTCAGACTTGAGAGATCCAGGCTGAGATCTTGCCTAGTAGTTGCTTCCACTGCAGTGCTGAGGCCAAGTCTGGAACAATGTTAGTCAGAAACCAACGGGGCTGATCACAGAATGGCTGAGGTTGGCAGAGAACTCTGGAAATCATTTAGTCCAAGCCCTCGGCTCAAGCAGGGTCACCTACAGACAGTTGCCCAGGAGTATTCCAGATGGCTTTTGAATTTCTACAAGGTTGTAGAGTTCACAACCTCCCTGTGCAATCTGAGCCAGATCTCAGTTAGAGCTGTCATTGGGCACCACTGAAAAGAGTCTGTCTCAATCTTCTTTGCACACACACCCCCCCAGGTATGTATATAGATTGATAAGATTCCCCTGACCCTTCTCTTCTCCAGACTGAAGAGTCTCAGCTCTCCCAGCCTTCCCTTATATGTGAGATGCTCTGGTCCTTTCATTATCTTTAAGGTCCTTTGATGGGCTTTCTCCAGTTCACCCATGTCTTTCTTGTACTGAGGAGCCTAGAACTGGACTCAGTACTCCAGGTGTGGCCACAGCAGTGCTGAGCAGAAAGGAAGGATTACCTCCCTTGATCTGCAGGCAGCATTCCTCCTAATGCAGTCCAGGATACCATTAGACAGCTTTGCCACAAGAGCACGTGTCTGGTTCTTGTCCAGATAGCTAGGTCCACTACTATACATACCTAAACATTAGTATCCTGAATGTTTCAGTGACCCAGCTGTAAATTGAACACATTAAGGAAATTTCTGGGTCAGTTTTGCACCTTCCTTGAATTTCTCACCATGCTATATTTAAAAGACAGCACCTTATAACAATGTAGTCTACATAGCTACTACAGTATACAGACAGTATTACAACAGTAACAGCTAGTTTTATTTTTTCCGGATTTGTGAGTCAGCTTCAATTGAAATAATTCTCAGTCTTTTGGCTCAATGAAGATATTTAACAATATTTAACAAACAGGTGTCAGAATTCCATTGAAACCAATTTAGGTACATTTTTATTGCAACAATGTAATCAAAACTGTATAGCCAGTTTATGACAGTCAAATTATCTACAGTTTGAAGGAAAGCCAGATTTCACAATATAACTGATAGGAGCAAGATCAAAGAATAATCAGATGTTCAAGAGACTTTTCCTCACTAAGCTGAAATATTAAGCATTCACATACGCCTGTTCTAGCAGCAATACCACTGCTCCTCAAATAGACTGATGCTTACACTGCATTAGCTGTGCTACAGTTCTAATTACACATCAAGTATATTTGTAATAAAGATTTTCTTTCTACTGAGCTGCAGAGTTATCTCTCACTAGGTAGTAAACAGAAACACTGCTAGCAGTGGGAATTGAAGATATTAAAGTCTTTTTTTTTCTTTTTTTTTTTTTGTCTTGTCCCTTGTCTCACCGGGCTTAGTCCCTCTCCTGTGGAGATTTGTTTCTTCTCTCAGTTTGAATTTGGGCCGTATTTACTCCTTTCTATTTCTGGCTCATTGGACTTGATTCTTTAGTCTGTTTCCAGTTCAGTCACTTTGCGAAGTATTTGTGTAGACCTTTCATACAAGTGTGTGCTCAATTTTACCCACTACTACTTTCTAGGCCATCTCTCACCTCATTTAATTTCATTCCATTTTTCTACTTTTCCACTTCCAAGTTTTGCTCAGTTGCTTGTATTCTGATTCCAGTGGAATGCAATTAATTTCTTTTATTTTCTTGCTCAGTCTCGGCTACTTGAGAGTAAACTAAAATGGGTAAGATTTCAAATTGAAAAGGAATGCATTATTCATTATCAATGAACTAGAAGGGGAAAAGGAAATGAGTACTATGGGATGAACTATTAGAAGGGAATAGTTCTGGTGGGCTGAATGGATAGTAAATTGCGGGAAATGCATGGACTGGGAATGGGAGATAGATTAAACTAAATTACAAAAATTAAATAAAAAGAGTACGTAAGAGAAAGGGAGACCAAGAGAAATAAGGTAGTAAGGAAAAAACCCAAGATAAAGTAGAGCAGAAAAGAAAGAATAAGCTAGACTTCATGGAAAACATTTGAAAAACACCAAAGAGAAAATTAAATTGATTCAGCTGATGGAAAAGTCCAAATGTAAATTAATGCAAGATTAATGGATAGATACAAACATGAAAACAATTATAGGATTAGATTCTGCGTACATGGTCATGATGCAAATAGCCAAGAAGAAACAGAACTGAATTATTTGAAGAGCTATGTTGATTTGAGTGCTGATACAATGCCTGGTGCTTTTCCAGTCACTGTTGTGAGGTACTGAGCTCGGGGTAACACTCGATTGCATGTCGTACTGGGTTCTGCAAGAGCGGCTGTCATATGGGCTCTCTCCAATATTTTGCAAGGAGACAATCCTCTTTTTCTCCACATTTGTTACCTCAACTGAAGGTTACTGCAATATTTTCTACATGGTACATGCCTTCAAACCACTTACAGTTTGTAGATGGAAACGAACATCCCAGTCCACTTTTTTAGTAGCATTTCATGCAAAGGGTAGTTTGTTTTGACCTTTTAGATAATTTTTTAAATGGTTTGGGAGTCATCTTGCCAAGAAACAGACTGTCTCTTTTGGTGTTTCCTGCAAAGCTGAAGTCACCTAAGGTACTTCAGCTAAAAGCCCCTTCGTGGTGATAAATGAACAGGAAGAGGCTGATGGCAAAGTGTTCTCAGTGTGAAGTCCTTGACTTTGAACCAAGCTTTTTTTTTTTTTTTCCCCCTTCTTTTTTTCTGGGATCTCTCAAAAACTAGGTCTGATCATTCCAGGAAATACTAAATGTTCATGGAAATAAAGGGGGACAGAAGAGACCACTTAGTCAGTAAGGATGAACTGTTGGGACACTGCTAGTCAGAAGGGGAAGGAAACTGCAAAAGTGCAGGGATGGAAGATAAGGGAGAATTAGCTGATTCTAGAATTTGAAAGGTATGTTCGATGATGGGTCCTGTTCCAGACTGACTGGTAATTAAAGAATAACTTGAACATAAACTGGAGGAGTGAAATCATTTTATGTACAATGAATTTGATCTTGCCAGATTTTTTTTTATTTTTGAATTTTGGTACAGTTTTGTACAATGTTTTGTAGGAACTCTGTGTAAATTAAAACCACATTATCTCTGTCCTGGAAATAGTACATAATAATTAGAACATGCTGGGCCATATACAGATAAAATGAGTAGCATAATGTCTTACTGTTTCTTCTAGGTTACTTTTCTAAACTTGATATTTCCTTCTTGTCAGGAACTAGAAAACATTTCAGAGTCTGATTCTGAGACACTGGCTATTGCTCAGTTATTTATTTTTTTCCCCAGTGCCTGGGAGGTGGAAGGACTGACTGAAGGTTTTTATTGTTCAGTGAGACCTTTGCACACGAGAAGAGCAGGATTCTGCATGCATGATGATAACATGTCAAGCAGTGGCTGTCACTGGAAGGAAGAAGTAAAGGCAGCCCAAGCTTAGGTGATCACCCCTATGACAGAGGAGCGCACAGAGAGGGATCAGACATCTTGTTGATGTCCCTGGGGAATGAAGGCAGAGAAATGTTCTTGACAGTGGCAACCATGGGATTTCTCTCTTTGTCAGTGAAAGGAAAGCACAACTGACAGTCTCAGCCTGGAGTACAGCAGCAAGAATGTAAATAGCAGTGCAGGGTAAACGAGCCATGGGAAGAAGTGCAGTCCACAGAATGGAAAGTTAATTTTTAGAGATTTAATTTAAAAAAAAAAAAATTACTTGTAAGTGCCCTTTAAAAAAAAAAAAAAAAGGCACCCAAAATATGGTTTTTTTTTCTATGTGATAGCTTAGAAGAAGATGAGATGCTATATGCACATTCTATTTTCAGGACATTGGAATGAAACTTAAATCTTTTCAATTTTATTTCATTTAATCAATTTCTACTGCTTAAGTAAACTTCTATGTTTTGCAAACCTGCTGGAGAAGTCAATGTGAAATATCCTTCATTACTTATTTTTCCATTTCTTTACAATTGCTTAGTACCAGCATCAGATGCAACATCAATACTTCTCATATCATAATATAAACATTATCTGCTGTGACCATCATTCTACCAGCAGGACTCAAACGATTTGCTTTCTTCTACCAAAGAAACACATTGATTTAGACAAAGAGGAGTTGTGTTAAAAGACATTAAACATTTTGAATTTACTATATTATCAGAAAGGTTTCAGGTAAAGAATGACTTTGCAAATATTAACATAATAACACAAATCTTAGCTCCCCTGGTGAGTCACAATTTTAGTCAGAAACTGAATTGATTCCAAAATATTCAGAAATACTTTGCTATTTCGAAACATCTTTGGTCCTCAAGGATGGAGAGATTATGCTGTTCATTTGGGTGAAGCAGAATTGGCTTTTAATTCCCAGCTATGTTATTTGTCCAGTTCATCTTAGTCCTTGGTGGTCAATTTGCAAAACAGTAAGGATAGAAGAGTTATATCCTCTTAACTCAGAAAGCTCTTCCAATGGTACTTAATTACGGAGTGAGAGGCAATCGTCTTCTATGGTTACTGGGGCTGTATAAGCACATGGGAAGTTAACACAATCAAAACTCATTATGTTTTTATTAGCTTTACATCATTTTTGTTACATTTATGAGCTCTCATTAATAATTCAATACATTAAGATACGTAGCAGAAATCCTTCTCTTGCCATCAGATTCTGCTTAGGGCTCTATCAGTATTGTCTGGCTCTGTCATGACATTTGCCAGAATATTTAAGTGTTCTTTTCAGTTAGATTATGTGTGATTTCACCAATGTTGTGAATATTGATTTGTCAGGAAAACCTGAAAGAGAAGTAAAAATAGAGTTGATTTGTCCTGCATGGGCAGCACCATCATAATTTAAAATGATGTTATTACCAATATTACACAAACACAGTTCATTCTCTTTCTATGAAGGTGTACTCCCTAGAGAAAGGGAGTTTAAAAGGATAGTAATGTATAGAAAAGGTAAAACCTAAAATTTTAAGGAAATTATTTAATTTAGATTGCATGAATGTATTTGTTCAGAGTACCACTGTGGGTACCAGTTTGCTCTGTACATCAAGATGTTTTGTTTCAAACTAACTCCCGAACAATGAGCACGTAACTACTGACTGCTTGCATAAAGTCTGGGTAGGTGACCTGCTCAGTACCATCAGAAAGTGTCAGTTTGTACTCTTGCTGCTATATTAAAATCATAGTAGCACTTTCTGGTACTTCCTTCCAAATATCTTTCGTTCACCAAATATCTTTCTTCCAACTAGAGGTTTGAGGAACTCCAGCAAAAGATGGTACTTTAATCTATTACACTGAATGTTACTTAAAATGGTAGGTCTGAAGTAACCAGTTAATACAAATTTAAACTTTTATTTAGATGTATAAGAACTGTGGTAATTCTTTTGTTGTTAATGCCAAGAACGGGATGCAAAATACGACAACGGGATGCAAAATACAACAACGTGCTTGCATACACATCTCAAAGCCTAAGTATAGAAAAGAACAGCATACAATGAGATGTTATTTTCAGACTGTGAACTAATCCAACTGTGATCATTTTACATCCATAATGATATTCCCATGCTCCTAATAAAGTCCACTCAGTTACTATCGTTTTCAAGAAAAATACTCTAGACTAAATCTTACCTATTAAAAAAAAATTAATCAAAACCACTAAAGCAGAACTCTTTGTTTGTGACTATCACCGTACCCAGGCAGATTCTGTGAGTAAGTATAACGTGGATTACTGACAAATCAGATTGCCAAAGCAATGTTTTTCTTGACTTTACGTGGAAAACCACAGCACAGATGGGCCTTCCTTTTCAGTATTCTCTCCTGTTGCATGAATTGAATTATCTCAACAAAGGTTGAACTCCAGCCTGAAATTTGCTACTGTGCTGTATTAGGTCACAAGAAACCACATTAGATTCAAAGGTGAAAGGCTAAAATACTTGTTGTTACTACATAGCCTTAAACAGTGCATGGAAAAAACATGAATACAAGATGTAAGAAACAGAAATACCAGGGCGTTTGGGGGGGTGGAGGGGGGGAAGGGGGCAGAAATCCCACTTGCAAGCCTCCTCATTCACTTTATTAAGTGCACATTCAAGTATCCTTGCCTTCTACGGATGAAATACTATTTCTTTATGTGTAAGTTGGTGGAGGGTAGTCTCTGGCAGCAGGGAAAAAATTCCAAAGCAGTGTCAAAGTGCTTCAGTCAGGTGGGAAAAAAAAAGTTTCCAGCAAATATGCTGGCAGATCAATACATTTCCCAACAATGCCCTGCACGGCCACCCAGCCCTAAAGTTAAAGAACGCCAATTGAAATGCTGAATAGCTTCTCTGCCTTCAAAAATTCAATGGCTGATGAAAATCCTGAATGCTTTCTGTAGGAGTTTCATGTAGCCTTTCAGTTACAAAAGGAAAGAAGGAAAACATGGGAAACCATACTGTCATTTATAAGAAGGTAGAACAAAACTATCTAAAGGCCAAAATATTTAAGCTTACAGGAAGCTGATGTTCTGTGGAAACAGAAGATTTATTTTGTAAGATTTATTTGTTTATTTTTTTCAGGTGACTGTTTATTCTTGTGTTTCTGAACTACTGCAAACACAGTGAAGCTAAAGAGACAAGGTTTCTACAGTGCCCCGGTACACAGTGAGGTTCCGTGACTCTGCACTGTAAGGTCTGAAGATGTGCTCCATTCTTTTCATGAGTCCCTCTATAAAAGGAGGAAAAAGCACTTCATTTTAAAATTGCTTGGCAAAGTAAAAAAATTTGATTTTTAGAGACAAACAGGTAAAAAGATGATTGCCCAACAAAAAGCCATATTTTCTCTGAAGATTCCATTTAAATGCCCAGGGTTAAGAACACATGGTGCTTTTGTAGTCCTTTGCAGGGCATCGCAGATATAATTTGCTGACTGACTCCACATTCTGTTTAATGCATTAGTTGCCCAGGACTACTTATTCTGAATTCCAAGAACCTTTCCTACACAGTGGAGGGAATGATTTTATTTATTTTTTCTTTTCTAACATTCCTCCGTCTGCATCAAATTGTTCCAAAGGATGCAGACAGTAGAGAGAAAAAAAGAAAAGATTACGCAGCGGCTGCGACAGCAAGTACAGGTTTCAGTCAAAGAGGATAAGTGGATTTAATAATTTTGAAAGTGTTTCATGAGTGCTCTTGTCTCTAGTATATCAGGAAAGTGGACAAATCCCTAATCTCTGCACTCTGTGATCCCACAATTAGGCACTGAAAACACAGCTAGCATTTAAGGCAAGTGGTTATTTGAACACAGCAAGCTTGTATCTATTGTGTACAGTAATGTAAGTGGCTAACGGAAGTGAAAAGAGTAGAGGCAAGCAGGTAAAGATACTCAGTTGGAAAAAAAATTGTACATTTCCCCCTTTTTTTGGGAAGGAAAACTCAAGGATCATTGCAATTGAAATTATAACCTATTTTCATGTCTTTAATCTCAATTGTGAACAAGAAGACACCTCTTTGTGTGCTGGGTCAGAAATTTTTCTGAATTCTGCAGGCTGCTTAACTCTAAATATTGCATCTTTCCAGCCTAGATGAGCACAAGCTACTTTAACACGGCTTTCTAAGGACTTTAAAAGAACCATTGCTTTCACTTGCCTTTGTTTTTACTGAAAACATTGTCCTTCCTGCTAACTTGGGTGGGGATTTTTTGTGGCACCCATCCCAACTAATAGCTCTTTGGTTAACATGAACCTACTTTGTTTCCTACCTGCTAGCCTGAATTCAAGACCAGATTCCAAGCAAATCCCGTTGAACTTCAAAGACTCTTTGAAATCAAGACACCGTGTTATTCCGTGATACACTGAGAGCTCTTGAAAAGAGTCCCACAAACATCCCATTAAGTCAAGGGAGAGTTGTGAATGATTTGCACTAGAACCCATGAGAAATGTGTGACTCTGGTAACACAGCAGAAATTAAAAACCATCAGGGTTCATCCAAGGCAGCTTCACTGGTGACCAGCAGCCTCATACTACTGACTTTATCCCACTAGTGCAATCTGATAATCAATCTTGACAGAAGATTTTCTTTTCTTTTTAAACAGCCCTGAGTAAAGCCCTGTTAACATTGGCACCCAGGAAGACCTGGCACGGTGAAATGATTTAATTTTACAAAAGCTTTGACTTCAAATATTAATTACACATATTAAAGGCATATTTTTCCATATAGATGGGCTTTTGGTAGTGACAGTCTCAGGCAGGACCTTCAAACAGGTTAAGTATGAGGGCAATGCATAAAGAAAATTAAAAATTTTGAAAGATTCCCTTTACAAACTGTTAATTCTGACGAGATATCAGAAAATAGAGGTAGAGAAGCTGAAGGGAGAGTCAAGACATTTTGCCAGGGAATTTAAAAAGGTATCTGATGGATTTATATCTTTAAATCTCATTGGGTAGCTGTTGCAGACTGGCTGCATGAGAAGGGACATGGAGATGAGTTTGGAGTTGGTTGTACAAGCAATCCTCATGTTAGCATAAGTTAGCATAAGTAGTAGTAGTTAGCAAGAGTAGGCCGCAAAACTATGCTGAATCATGCCGATGCGGAAGAAAGACAAGGACAAGCCGACCTTGAGCAGCAGCTGTAAACAACTTTGCGGAGCTGAGTTTAGGAGAAAGAGGATGTTAGCTTAGCGCTGTAACCGCAAGTAGGAGTGAACATGTAAATGTAACCTTTAGAGCTTAGCCAATGATGAATTGACTAGTATGCATAATTAACTGTAAGTGTATAAATGTCTGAGCTATCCGAGTAAAGTTTGAAGCTTGCTCTGTCACTCACATTGAGTCGATCGCTCCTTCCCACGTCGCTGAAGGAATTTATTTTCCGACAGGTAGCCAACATCCAAGGTGCTTCTGTAAAGTTTGAGCTTTTCTTTCAGCTCAGTTATCTGCTTAGGTGACAAAACAACAAACTTTAAGAAAGCCCATGCTCTTCAGATAATGCTTTTGATCTGATGTACTTGTACAGAGTGAAAAGAATTTCTTTGGAAATATAGAAAGTGACATACAGAACAAAACCCCTTACATTGTGCAAACAGGTGGCATTTCAGTACTTGCACAAATATTAAATAGAGTGTGATTTTGCATATATTTTCAGTCTCTCTCATTTATTTGCCCATGAATACATGTATAACACGTTTTAAAAAATTTAAACTACAGAGTCTCAGAAAACAGGATGCATTTTATTCATATTTTAGGGATGACTTTTTTTGCTAATAACTTCATGCAGGATTTTCAGAGAATAAACCATTTGTCTTATAAAGAAAATTGTATTATATCCTGATACAGATAAAAGATGTCATGAGGTGTTACTGCACAGTGCTATCTCTGAATGTGGATAGCCAGTAATCCAAACTATTGTGGGATATCTCTTTCTGGAAAGGACACTATAGAATCATACAATCATTCAGTCATTTAGGTTGGAAAAGATTTTTAAGATCATCGAATCCAACCATAAACCTAGCACTGTCAAGTCCACCACTAAATCATAGCCCTAAACAATGCAACTACAAGTCTTTTAAATACCTCCAGGGATGGCGACTCAACCACTTCCCTTGGCAGCCTGTTCCAATGCTTGATAACCATTTCAGTGAAGAAATTTTTCCTAATATCCAATCTAAAGCTCCCATGGCACAACCTGAGGTCTTTTCCTCTTGCCCTACTACTTGTTACTTGGGGAAGAGACTGACCTCCACCTATCTACAACCTCCTTTCAGGTAGTTGTAGAAAGCAATAAGGTCTTCCCTCAGCCTCTTTTTCTGTAGGCTAAACAATCGCAGTTGCCTCAGCTGCTCCTCATAAATTTTGCTCTCTGGACCCTTCAATAGCTTCGCTACCCTTCTCTGGACATGCTTGTGTCCAGGGGCCCAAAACTGCTTGAGGGGCCCAAAACCGAACACAGTATTTGAGGTGCAGCCTCACCAGTGCCAAGCAGTTATAAATACTGTGTAAAGCCATGGTGGATTCAGTGAGTGACTTAAAATGCTGCTCTGTAGCATCTGTTGTGAAAGAGAGTGACCACTCAAGTGATGAAAGTACTGCACAAAATTCCAATATGTAGCTGTAAAATACAGCCTATAAAGGCAAAATGTTTTCTTCCAATTATCAGAGAGAAGCATAACAAAGCTACAGAAGATGATGTGCTTGATTACCTCAACTATTACCTCATAGAGAAATCAAATAAATGTCAAATATCAAAACAATTCAGATATTTTCATTGTTCCATTTACAGTATTCTTAAACACAGCTAAAGCAAAATCTGTATGTCCAGTTTAGTCAAAATGTTTTCAAAATATTTATTAAATTATGACTCTAACCTCTTCGGAAAGGAAAGATATGCTGGGGTTTTCATCAGTTCAGTGATATTCTCCAAATATGGACATGAAAATTTGAATATAGTTTTGTTGAAAAAGTTACGAAATAGACTCATGGTATCAACTCCACCTGTAAAATTGGTGAATTCCCTCTTAAGAACCTATCTTGTGGCTCCTAAAGAACCCAGTCTCCTGCTTACCACCTCTAGGAGGAGAGATAATATCTTAAGCAGTCTCTGGTCATCCAGAGAGAGGGAACTTATTCATCTGGAAATAACCAGTAACCTAAGACTATATTTTCCTTCCTCTCTTTCACAAAATGGAGGAGGGACTAGGGAGAAGCTAATTAAAAAAACGTTTGTTGCTCTCTCTAATTTCACAAAAAATATCCACATCAGCCTACCCCACTCCCCTGTTCCATCCCCCAGATTACTGAGTTCGTATTCTCATAATTCTTGCAGAAGAACCCCCACTCCCCTCCCAAAATACTGAGGTTTTATCCAATGTATTTTTTTTGCAGAAGAATCACACTGCTTGGGAAGTACACAACCTCTTTTTGTCTCCTCCTCTTCTGTTTTCCACTGCCTGTCATTAAAGACTTCAGAAAACAAGCCTGATAAGGAATTTAATTTTCCTTTTATGACTTTCCTCCCCTGAGTTGTCTTCTTTATTTTTTCCTGTTCTTTAACTTTGCAAATGAGAGGATGTGGTCCCAGATCATCACTGGAAGGCAGAGTGTTTACAGATACAGTGATGTACTACTTTAATTCTACACATTGGATGCTAAAACAAATGGATACTAAAAACCACAGCCAAAACTAGATAATGAACATTCCTGTAAGTAGCGTGAGAACCAACATAAATCCATGTTTTCTGTCTAAAATAATCCATCTCTATTGATCCTTTAACCTAATTTTCTCTGACTAAGATTCAATTTCCAAACCCAGCAAAGCACAACTTTTTGTGATGTTATTAGATCTTCTTCAGTTCTTCACAGACTCAAGGTTTAATTTACTCCCATTACATATATATTTAACTTCCTAGACTTTTCAACACTGGCTTCAGTCTAGACGGTAGACAAATTGAGTGAGATCTGTTTTGCTGTGTATTGTATGTAGATCAGACTTGGAGATGGCAGAAGAAACTAAACACAAGTCATCCCCATAATATAAAATCAAAAAGCTTGGATACTCATCCACTTTTTCTATGAGTTTATTCCAGAGTTGGATAGCCACTTACAAGTACAAGCTTTTATGCAGAATTTGTTCTCACTTTCTAATGCTATAAGTAACTCACCTATTTATACCAGTAAAGGTCTTTTGTGAACAAGGGCTGCATTAAGGCATTTGATACAGTAGGAGTTCATACAACCCTGAAGATAACAGGTTAGTTTGTACTAGCCCCCTGGCACTGGGTCATGTACCCACGCTGAGACACAGAGCACGGATCATGATGTGCTCAAAGGAGGCAGAGGAAAAGGAACAGCTGCAGCGCTGCACAGCAGCCAGGAGTGTCCGTTAATCTTTTTGGAAAAAGAAAAGGAGGAGGCAAATAACAGGTATACGGAGAGCTCAAACCACATCTAGCTAGAAAAAAAACCACAGCACAACAAACCCATGTTTAGAATGAGACTTAAAAGTTAGGTGTTTGGTAGGGAGTTAAACAGACAGTGGAAGTAGCTTGGGGTAGCATCACCGGTGATATCACTCTGAAACTGACTTTCAGACCACTTTATTTGGTGGTTTCATAAATGAGGTTGGGACAGAAGAATTGTTGTTGACACACTGCTAAGAGGTAATGTCAGAACTCAGTAGATTCAGAATAACAGACAGGAAGAGCAGGATAACAATGAGGACTAGAATGATAGGAAGCAGTTTAGTTAAATTGGAAGTCTACCACTTGAAAATGATGATGAAAGAAAAGGATCTGCAAGTTATTTTTAATAAATCTACAAGCCACCAGTGCCACAGCAATGAAAAAAAGATGACAGGAAACCCAGAGATTTTGTGTAGACTACTGTGCAAAATTCTGGTTAATTGTACCTGAAAAGATATCTTTCAGGCACAACTTGGTGCAATAAAAAAGTAAGTTGAGTGAGATAAAAGGAACCATAGTAAAGAGCCTGCAAGGCTAGCTCATCTTGGCTAGCTCAGAAAAATACAAACTGGCAGGATAAGATTACTCACCTTAAAAGCATTAAAAGATAAATATCAAAGAATAGAACTTGTGCTAAAAAGCAACATTCACAGGAAAAAGCTGTCTATAGATATATTTAAGCAGATTCACATAAAAAGATTTCTAATCATCAGATGAATGTCTAAGGCCATGCTTCCAGTAGCATAGGAGAGGTGGGAAATTCCTACATAACTTGATAAACTTATGACGGTCGCATTTGTCAAGACATTATTGTATTCAGTGACCATGGAGATAGTTTCCAGACCTGTGTCATCACACTGAATTCTGTAGAGTCATTTTAAAAGTCCCAGAATTTTAGATTTATATTACCTGTTGTTATGGTTTAACCCCAGATGGTAACTAGGACCATGTAGATGCTTGCTCACTTCTCTCTGTCCCCAGTGGGATGAGCAGAAGAACTGGAAAAATAAGGAAAACTTTTTGGTTAAGAAAAAGACAGTTTAATAGGTAGAACAAAAGCTGTGCACACAAACAAAGCAAAACAAGGAATTCATTCACCACTTCCCATTGGCAGGCAGCCATCTCCAGGAAGGGAGTGTTCCATCTTCCCAAGGTTACTTGGGAAGACAAACACCATAACTCCAAATGTTCCCTTCGCTTTCTTTCTTCTTCCCTCAGCTTTATATACTGAGCATGTTGTCACATGGTATGGAATATTCCTTTGGTCAGTGGGGTCAGCTGTCCCATCTGCGTCTCCTCCCAACATTTTGTGCACTCCCAGCCTACTCACCAGCAGGGCAGTGTGGGGACCAGAAAAAACCTTGACTGCTCAGCAACAACAAAATGCACCAGTGTGCTATTAACACTATTCTCATACCAAATCCAAAACATGGCACTCTGCTAGCTGCCAGCAAGAAAATAAAATCCATCCCAGCTGAAACCATGACACATGTAAAAACAGAGTTTTCTACAGAGGAACCTTTCTGAAGGAAGTTTGAAGATAAGAATGGTTTCTTTTTAAAGTTTTCTTTTTTTACAAAATATAAATTATAACATAATTTTTTGCCAACTTGAATGGTCCAATCCATAGCAAGAAAATTTTTTTTTCAGTTTTCTGAATTTCTATGATCCAAACTCTCACCAAAAAAAAAAAAAAAATCTAAACATATTCTTAATGGTAGCTACAAATATATATATATATATATGCAAATGATTGAAGGGCTGTTTCAAAGTCCCAGAAGTCAGTGAGAGTGTTCATAATAAACAGAGAAAATGTCAATATACGTGTTTAGTGTTAGAGGTTAGCGATGGCCAGCTTCTCTGCTGTGTAGGCCACTAATTTTATTTCTGGGTTAATGATGGAGCTTTACATGTTGAAGAACTTTTCTTATCACATAAAAGGTCTGTCTCACCACAGCAATGATTATGCTACAGCCCCTGGGTATTTCTATATTCCCCTTAGAAAAATAAGTGCTTGGAAGTGGTCCTTAGGTCCAATTAATTGCTTTGCCGGCTCTGCCTGTACTCTGTAAGGTAGAGAGTGATTTGCACATTTATTAGCTTAGCTGTTTGCATGTTTAGATCTAGGCTTTTAATTATTTTCCTAGACCTATTTAAAATCATATTTGCCTTTTATATGTTCCTTTAGAGAGCAAATCTTGATAGCACAAATATTCTATGACAAAACAGATGAAAGTCATCATTGTTTCAGTAAAACAATCTAATAAAACAGTAATCAACTAAATCAAGTGTCATAATAGAAAACAGAGCAGAATATTATCCAGTTAGGTCTTACCATGACCTCCTTATTTTCAAACTCTTAATTTCACCAGTAAATCTTCAGCTGAGTGGGCCTTCACCTTTTGTACCCGTCAGGCACACAATGAATTTTCATGTTTGGATCCTGTAGCCAGTCTTCTCCTAGGAAACATCTATGCCTCTCCTCTGCCAAATGGCAGAACTTTGAGTAGGCAAGGAAGAGCGTCCCACTGCTAATACTGCTGTCAGCTCCTCTCCCCAGCATTGAGGACCTTGCTGGCTCTCAGGCTTTAAGATCCCACAGATGTTCAGAGAAAGGACCAAGTATCTGTCCAAGCCTCAGCTACAAGGGCAGTTAGCACCACTACGATAAACATTGTGCTTGAGTGGGAACTCAGTGTGTTGGGAAACCTGTGAAAGGAGGGCAGGGCAACTTTTAGTAAAGATGAGTTCTGATCCCTGAAATCCGGGGCAAAACATATTTTAATTAAAGTACAGCAGGCATGAAATCTTTGGTAGCCCAAACTACACAAGCCTGAAGAGCCTTTAAAAAGACCACTGAAAGTCTGAGGGACAATAATTTCAAAAATGGTCTATTAAAAAACAACTGCTGACAAAACCAATTTGAATGATAGTAAAAATTTTTCTAGCTGCAAACTTACTTTAGCAAGTGTAAATACACACATATACCTTCTTTCAAAACTCTCTTTCTTGAAAAATTAGTCTTTGAAAAGCCTACAAAACACCTTTTATATTGAAAAATATTGTCACCCAAACATGTCTGGAATAAAAATATTCCAGTGAATTTCCAAACAAAAAAAAAAATCGAGTTTTATTTTGGTTTTTGTATGACACACTAAAGATAAATTTTGGAATGTCATCCTTGTGATGAGATTAGTTCACTAGATCATCTTTGTGTTGTAATACACTCAGTGTACCTCTTTGAAATATAAATCAATTATTTTCAACCTAATACTAGCCAGAAGCTGTACTTCTAAGTAACATATGAACTAGAGGGTCCTTCTGTTACTGCTCATTAAAAAGTTCATTGCAAATATTAAAAACTGAGAGAAGTCATTACTATGACATTGCTACAAGAATAAGGCAACAAATTTCCATATGGCAATGATTATTCAAACTTTCATATGCTGGAGTTTTTTACTGGCTCCAGTCCTCCTCGTCTCGTAGAAGCCTATTAATATTTCAGTAGACTGGTATGACATTGCAGCTGTAATAACATCGCAGGCTAATTCGTAAATCTTGTTCTCACAAATATTTTCTGTAACAGTATAAACAATTAGTGGAATCGGTACAATGGTGGACAGAAATTTAGTCAACCAGTTATAAAAAAGGAAGGTAAACAAGATAAATCAATGAAAGTAATTTAACTGTGACAATGGAGAATACATCATAAATAGAAAATAAGGAAGTTGTGTCAAGTGCGAATGATGATAATCTGTTTTTTCCCTTACTGAAAACACCACCTAAAATAAGACCTTCTTTTTTACATAAAGAAGTCAAAAATCTAAAAGAATAGAAAGAAATGGAAATGAGAAATACTCAGCTACTCCAAAAGTTTCAGAGCAAGCACCAGCAATGGAGGAACAGGGATTTAGTGGAAGAAACACAGAAGGGGAAAACTTTGTGTCCTTATAGGCAACACATCAAAAACTATAGCAAAGGCCTAAAAAAAAGTACCAGTCAGAACCTCAGTATGTGTTATCTGATTTTCATCACATTAAGATGTGGGCCACTAAATGAAGGATGCAAGCTGTGCAATGCCAGTGAAAGCTTTCTCTTAAAACAAAAGTCTATGACTGCAGCCCAAAACAATATATTCCTCAACAAAGGATTGAATTAGAAGCAAAAGAATGTGCATATACTTGCAAGAATATAAGTATGGTTCCTAATCTCAGACTTCCTCTTTCCCCAGAAGGATCTCCAAGGAGAGCTGTGATGAAATAGGAAGTGTAGTTTTGGAATACGCGCTAGAGATAGGGGGTGCATAGAAGAAAAGAGGGCAAAAACTGGTGTGGAAGATAAACAGTCTAACAACAACATAGCTGGCTAATGACAACTTCACTGACACTGATTTTTCATAATATTTCAGAATCCAGGTCAAAAGCAGACTGGCTTTGCTTCCTGGAATCCCTCAGTACTCTTCTTGCCCCACGTGATTCCACAAAACCAGTGTAATATTTTGTATCCTCAGAATCAATGACCTCTACCTAAAAAGCTGCACATAACATGGTAGAATCATCTTTTCCCATCTCCTGACAATTTGTGCTATTGTATTTGTGTTTGCTGAAGTATGAGTCTGATAAAGCTGCTAATCAGACCATCACAGCAGTGATAAGACAACTTCAGTACACAAAACCTTATTAAATAACGGTGTCTGTTATTTTACAGGATATATCTCCTCTGAAGTCTGGAAGCGTGCTCATTACAAGAATCATGCAAATTGACTTTCTGATGTGATAGCTACATACAATTTGAAATGCCATTGGCCACATGAAAGAAATCATAAAAAGAAATTGGTAGTACACATTCAGTGAAATACAGATTGAAACTCACTTCTCAGTCCAGAAACTTTGGCAAATACAAATAAAAATTACTTACTCCTATTTGAATAAATCATGATTCCTTGAAACTCTTCTGTATTAATCAGTGCACTGTCTGTTACTCTAGATTGCATTTGATTTCTCCTAGTTTAAAGTATAACCACAAAACAATATACTCAATAACCTTCCAACTAATAAGACCCAGCACCATGCTATCTTGTTCCTAAGTGGTCATTTTATGTACTTTTTTATTGCAATAATGCCAATACTTACATGATTTTCTACTCATTCTATAAGTGTCATGCATTAGCAAGTTGTAAATAAGTTTCCACTAAGCAGGAAAAAATATCACATATCAGAAATCTGGAGCTTGTAACCTAAGTGTGGACAAAAGTGTGACTGCTTGCTCCCTTCCTGTGTCCTTGACCCAATTTTTCCTTTGCTTTCTGTGAAGGCAACTTTCTTCAGTTCATTAGTGGGAAGCATCCTGACTAGTTTTCCTGCTGCTAGGTTGGGATATGTGACAAAGTATAACTCGAGGAACAGGAAGTTTATGTTAGTGTAAGCCCTGTGGTCCTCTGAAATGAAAATAGTTTAGTTAATAAGGAAGCTCACCTGCTTAACATTGACTAGCTTTACTGAGAGTACCCAAGCTAAATATTTAAAGGGCTTGGAAAACTTGGTTATTGTCAATGAAATGCCTTTTCCAAGTGTTAAGTTCCTGACTCAACACATGTATGAGCTAAAACTCCCCAAATAAAAATGGATGCAAAAAGTGGGAAAACACTGTATTTTTCCATAAACTTTCAATGAAGAATTCCAAGATTCTGATAGAAAACACAAAACTATGTTAATAATGACAGCAAATGTGATTATAGCCTTAGCTGCCACCTTACCTTTTTATAGAAGACACAGAGTTACACTGAAGGGAGAAGGGGGGAGGGGGGAAGATTATTTGCTTCCTTAAACATATTTACTCTTAACATAAACATTTAAAATTCAAAATAGTGTTGACATTACGTTTTGTGCAATTTTCACATGGCTTTAAATCACATAATCTATGCAAATTTGTGAGTTTGTTTCAAATCTACAGGATGGCCAGGCTACAGTATTACCAGTTGCACAACATCCACAGCTTCCACATGATTGCCTTGGGCTAACCTGCTCTGCTTAGTATCCATTTGCTCCCTGTCGCCTCAGACATCAGTTCCAGGCTTTTTCTTGTTAAGGGTTTGTCTGTGCTTTCCTGATTTACAAAAAGACCAATTCGCATACAAATCTCAAATGATTTAGCTTGTATCCTGCTTAACTCCCCTTTAACTCCCATCCCTATTTGCAATTCCATGCATTGGCTCAAGGAGAAAAACCCAGGGATCTTTTCTTCCTTGTCCACAAAGTTCAAACCCCTCATTGCAGCACCTTGGAGCCAGGTCTTCTTGTACCACCACAATTCAGCTACAGCCAGGGCTCAATTATTGTAAGCTGGGATACCCCTGTAACTTTAAAAGCTGGATGATAACAGTACTCAGGGATCGCAGTGCAGACATGCCCAAATGGCTGGCATTAGACTAGGCTGGTAAACACAGCCAAAAGCAAGCAGGAACCTGTCCAGGCATTTGTATGTCTCTGCTATGTTCTAGCTTCCATGATCTTTGCTTAGATGAATGGCAATACTTCAGCTTGTTTTGTATATTCATGCCAATCCATGAGCAGCTGAGAGGTGCCGAAGAGTTAAAACATAACGCATTGAAATTTAGTGATGTTATTAACAATCCTACTCTTCATTCCTGCCACCTGTTCAAATTTTTGTATTTTAATTTTTCTGTTTATATAATCCCCACTCTTAGATTTCCACTAATAGCAAATTTGGATCTAAGAGACCTTTCTTGGGGAAAAGACTAGACCTGTTAAAAATACTACATACAGAAAACATAACCTATGTGTATCCAAATTTGACATTTAAAAGGAAAGATTTGTTGAGTTACAGAACATGCAGAGAACCTGGGAGATTCATGTTAGATAGCATAAATATTGTTAAACTGAAAAATACAATCAGTCAGGGTTGAAAACAAGTTTAAGAAATCTTATGAGAAATTTAAACATGTGAAGTCAGATAGTGAGAGTAAAAAGTATCTTTCCAAGACCAATTCTAGCATCAACAACATAAAATGTATTGTATTTGAAGTCTGACAGTAGCATTCCGTATTAAAGATAACCCTGCCCTTTATGATGATACTTCATGAACAGGAGAACCATGAATGAGCTATCTTTTTCTCACTTCTTAAGTGAAGCAAAAACATTATGACAGTTAAATAACAATATTTAATACATGATAGTGAAGCTGCTAGAATAGAAAAGCCTGTGAAAACATGATACAAACCTTTTTACAATAAACTATAAAGAAGAATATTCCAAAGCCTATTTTAAAATAATAATGACTGTATAAAATTCCAGTCACCATTTGTAACATCTTTTAAACAAATATTATTGCAGTGGGCAGTAGGTACCTAATAATATGTCAAGGATATTATAGGCTTTGGGAGTCAAGAAATTAGCAGGCTTCACACTGTCAAGAAAGGGAAATAAAGATGCAAGATTACTTTAGTCAGTAAGTTTAACTGCTTCGAGTTTCTGTATTAGATACCAGGGTAAATTTCAATTTTTGATTTCTTCCTTGTTCTAAAAATAGAATTATTCCCTCTCATTTCCAGCTTCTATGAGAAAAAATTAAGTTTCTTATCTTGTGCTTGCCAAGGCAGAATCTCTACATTTTGTGCTTTTAGCTAAAACTACATTTTTCCAGTGTATAGCCAGGTGAAGCAATATCAGACAACATCTGTCTACTTCTGCACTAAGAATCTGAGGTCACTTCTTTTTGAATGGGTGCAAAATGGACAAAAGCACAGCTGCCTGCCCTCCAAACTGGTTAGACATTATGGTTTGGGAAACCATGTAACTGGGGGAACATAAGGTTGTGTCCAAGCTAATGTGTACTGCTTCTCCATACCACTCCTATTAGTTCAGGTACAGCAACCGCTGAACCAAGGTGTGGAATGATAAGACAGGTGGGAATCTCAGGGCTGCATGTACTCAGCTGTGGATAATAACGTTGGCTAGCAGTCGTGCTACATTTTAATCTCTAACACTACATTTAAGCTGCTGGATCTGGAAGCACTTCCTAACTTCAGGATCTGGATATAAACCCTGCATATGTTACGAATGGAAGTGAATGACCACTGTCTGCCTGTTACTGTCTTTCCCATGTGCCCTGCTTTCCATTAAATAAAAAGCTGGGCATACTGATAGTCTGTAAAAAGGTCCCTGTCCCATCCCTAACCCACTATTTAGACTATGGAGAGAAAGTGTAAACCTGCTCACAGGATTTCCCTAGAAGTTAAGCACGGAGTATGCCAACTTTGTGCTATGTCAAAGCTGCAAAGCTATTTTCTCAATTAGGATGTTTAGCTGCAATCAAACCTGGTTAAAAGTATACCTTTTCTGCTAAGATGAAGAAGGCAATAATGTGCAGCACCAAATTTCCTCACAAACACGTTATGTAGGTGATCAAACAAGTACGTGAACAGGTAAAGGGCAAAATTTGGTAGAACAGAAATTACCTGGTAATCTTCTACTGGTAAGAGCTTGCTGCCTCTTCACACATTCATCACATGAAAAATACAGCATTGCCTTTATTGTAACTGACCGAGCTCTTAACTTTTGATGAAAAAAGTGCCCAAGGGATGAAAAGACTCTTGAAATCCATGTCAATAATTCTTACCAGGCAGCTCATATCACTAGCTTGTTCTTGGCTATAAGCCTAAAGTACGGTCTACCTCATATTAGCTTAAACACCAAAACTTTTAAATAGTCCTATGACGGAGAGCTAGATTATGGCCCTGTTAAGGTTACTCCCTAGAGTGATAAACAACCCAAATTAATGTACTGGACATTGGCAGGTGGAACAGCAGCTAACATCTATATGTGCCCAGAAGGAGTGTGCATGTAACATCTTATTCTCTTTGCAGTAGCCACGTGGGGAGACGTGACTTGTATAATACCTCACTCGTGTCATGTACAGTGACATGGCACCTTACAGAGGCACGGGGCCAAGGAGGGAAGGTAATTAACTTTTTTACAGGACCTTCTACTCTTTTAAGGCTACTTGTAAAACTGTTTATTTTGACAGTCCGATAAAGACTTCTTGTCCTGAGAGATTAGAAAACATCTTGCAATAAGCACACAATTCATGGCAATGTTAACATAAGTGATTTTATTGGTTCAATCACCTATGGTTTTGTTTCAGAAAATGAAAAAGAGTCACCCTAGAAAATAAACTATTTGCACATGATACAGTTAGAAATGTTATAAGAAATTATCCTGTGAGATTTTGGAAGTGTACCTCTCCTATGAAGAAGGGAACTAAGTCTCTTTAGCCTGGAAAAGAGACGTCTGAGGGGGGACCTAATCAACACTTATAAATACTTGAAGGGTGGGTGTCAGCAGGATGGGGCCAGGCTCTTTTCAGTGGTGCCCAGTGACAGGACAAGAGGTAATGGGCACAAACTTGAGTATAGGAAGTTCCACCTAAACATGAGGAGGAACTTCTTTACCTTGATGGCGGCAGAGCACTGGAACAGGCTGCCCAGGGAGGTGGTGGAGTCTCCGTCTCTGGAGACATTCCAAACCCGCCCTGACGCGTTCCTGTGCAACCTGCTCTAAGGTGGCCCTGCTCTGGCAGGGGGTTGGACTAGATGATCTACTAAGGTCCCTTCCAACCCTGTGATTCTGTGATTCTGTGAAGTGACAGTAATGAAGTTTAGGCAACCTAAAAAATCTGCATTACTTTCTGCCAAAGCATTTTGTGACTACACATTTATTATTGTTTATTGAGGCTCAGACTAGAAATCTTTTACAGGAAAATTAGGTTCATGCTTTTCCCACATATCCACCAAATTCCACTGCCATTTACATCAGACCTTATTCTGAACCACTTGTAGGGCTAAATCAGGCCTTAATTTTTTTCCATTTTGGCCATAAAAGCAAGACCATTATCTCAGCTTAAAATAGGGTGGAGTTTTGCTTCTGTATAGAAAATCATTGTCTCTGACAGCTTTCCTTGTATTAATTATATCAAAATGGTGTATCCAGCGTGATACATAAACACTGTTAACTCAGGATAGTTTAGCTATCAGGATATATTTAGCCCTCTGCAGTTCTTTCAGGGAAATCCAGAGTGCTTATGAATTTTTACATATTTATGCAATCCAGACTATATTTCTAATCACCATTACCACTGGCGAATTCCCATATTATTCTAATGAAACACAGTTTAAATCAGGAGAGTTAGTGCAGTGTAAACCTGGAGGAGATGGTTCAAGCTCTTCTTCCATATATTCAATTGAAATTGGCTCTCAAAAGGGCATTAGATTAAAGTCTTAAAGTCTTTGTCTGCCAGGGAAAGGAAATCTTTGTGTTATCCTTATCAAACAATATAAAATGCCATTTAGTTATCGTGCAAAACAGGACACCTTCAAAGCCTCATGTGAACAATATTATGTTGAATGTTTAGGATTTCACTGGAATTTGTCAGGCACAAGCTCAGTAATTCCCTAAAATACAAAATGCTTGAACCACTAGTTGTAAAATAAACAGACATGTAGAAAAGAGCAATCACTAGAGAAAACACTGACTAGAAAGTAAAAAGAATTTTGCAAATGTGACAAGAAATCTATTGAAGAGAATAAATGAACCTATTTCTTTGCAATAATGTTTTGAAAGTACAGAACCATCACACTGTAGCTATTTCATACTCTAGTCTTCAAACTGATAAAGAAACTAGCCCAGAAATTACATCACTGTAGTTTTCAGAGACCTCAACACAAGACATACTGTCCTACTGAAAAAACCCCTTTCTTCTGTTGAGCCTGTGTCAAAAAAACCCACAAAGCTAATTTATCTGTCTTTTTTATAGTCCAATACTGTCTTTGTACAAGAATTTCATAAACACACTAAAATGTGCCATTTGTCTAAATTATGATCTTTCTTGATCTAGAGTAGACAAACACTCAGGCAGAGTCTTACTGAAGTCATGGCAGTTAGTTTAATGGGAACATATAACCAAAAGCCAGCAGAATTTACACCACATTTTCTCACTCAGAGATCTCAAAACTTCAAAGGTGAACATTTTGACAATTTCCACTTTGCAGATGAGCTACCCAAGTCATGCAAAGAATACCTGAGTAGCCCACTGATGTCAAGAAAGATGGAGGTGGCTTTAGCTACATAATAGAGCTGAATAAATGCATAAATGAGCTCCCACCTTGAGCTCCTATTACTGATGCTTGCTCCTTTTTACATCTTAAAGGGGTAAGTGCTTTCCCAAAGCAAGACTCCATGAGAAAAGATTTAACAGTGTTCCCTTTTACAGTTGGCAACAGATATTATATTAGCTGTGCATATTTTCTAGTGAAGAAATTATTCTTATGGTGGGAAGTATTTGGTCTTATTTTGCAAAAATGCATTCAACATTCTGATCTGAAGTTGAAGATCACCTGGTTTTTATGGCAATTCAGAGCTCTGGAAGACATATATTTGCCAGAATGTTCAAGCAATTCCTCAAATGACCTTCAGTCTTCAATTATTAAAAAAAAAATAAGATAAAATAAAAGCACTTATATAGGCTAGGGGCAAACGCATTAACACAATGATTTAAATTTTGCTAGATAATGATGTAACATTCCAGACATCACAGAAGATAATGAGTTTCTAGCTTTCACCAAAACCTTTAAATCAAGCTTTTACTTCTCTACCTAAGATCTTAACCTTCGACCATGAGCAAGGAAAATTGCTTGAAGACAAATAGGCAATAAGCATTAAAAAATATTTGTAATACAGACATGACACAGGCTTGAAAAGACTCTAAGAATACTTATCCTTTACCATAGTAAGTAGCTATCAGAGAGGAAAAAGAAAATAGTTTGCTGTTCTTCAAGATGAACTTTTTGCATGAAATCATCATTATTAATGTATTAAAGTGTTTATCTACTAAGTTCCTTATAGTTTTTACAAATGAAATGGTATGAAATGACTTACCTAAAAACATAGCCCAGTTTCTCTTTTCCTTCAAAACCTGAAAATATAAATTCTACTCCTTCAGTTTTGCTGAAGGCTTTTGCCTGTTCTTACATTCCTGTTATTTTTAATGTACCTAAGAATTTTGCTTTAATCCATACGGACAGTTACTCTACCCATGTAAAGACCAGCCAAAATCAACGAGGAGAGTAAGAGAGGATGTCTACATAGTTGTAGAGGTCTCTTGGAACTTTGATAGGAAGGAGATCAAAGCACATTCAGGTGTCTTTATCTTCCAACAAACAAATAGTTCAAATTAGTATTCTATAATTAATGGATGAATCAGTATTACTTTTCCAACTAATGTCTTCACTCTTCTATAAAGGAGGCTGGTTAAATATTGAAAGGTACAGTAAAAAAGTTCAGTTCCCTTCCTTACCACAAAATTTGTGAGCTTGAATAAACTACCAAAGGTCAAGTTTTCAGAATAGAGAGAATAGTTGAGACCCAGACGTAGCAGTGCTTAGATTTTACCTTTCTTTGTAATACCCAGGCTACTTAAGAGCCTAGCTGCTCATAGATGGTCTTTGGCAAATCTAATGTGGGAATTTCCCAAGTAACCACCCTAGTCCTATACAAGTTACCACTCTGTCAAAATAACAAAAGCAAAGGCACTCCTGCAGCTCAGTGTTGCCATTCATAGTCCAGCATCTTTATTTCAATCACAGATGAAGGTTTACTTGAGCCAGTAAGTCCACAGCTGCATTTCTCAGGTCTTGTTCAACTTCTGTCATGTCTGCTACAGTATCAACAGAGAACACTGGAGAATAGGGATGGCATTAATGTCAAGTGAAAATGTCTGTCTGCTTCAGAGCATAGATATCTTATGGACTAGCTGACTAAAAAATTTTGTCTGAGTGTAAGATTAACCCTCTGTGTTGACAAAAGGATTGAAGAAATCAGGCAATAGGACTCTCAAAGAATGAATGCCTACAGAATATAATCACAACTGCTGACATTAGCCTATTGGTGGTGTTGTCTTAGATATACAGAAAATAGAACAGTTGATGCTTTCATGCCACTTTAATAGAGAAACAAAAATAGGCAGAAGACTAAATACAAAGCAGAAAAAAATATTTTCCAGATCCTTAGGACATAAAATTACAATCAATTACAGGTATATTATCCTTTTAAACAAAAACATACCACTGAATTATCTACTTTTGTTATGTTTGACTATGTGTTAGATCATCATTGTTGTGGTTTGAGACAGTTTCAGACTCCAAATTCATACTAAAGAATGGAAAACCTCCTAGGGTATTTCAGTTGTACATGATACTTACATATTAGTGTGATATAGTGTACCTTGCATAAAACCAAGTGATCTTACACAACTCATCTGAGATCTGTAACATGGAATGGATGCCAGCATAAACCATTTTACACCTGCAGTTTGATTCTGTTTTCACTCCTTCCATTTAATCTGCTCATGCTAGTAATAGCTAAAATTTATGGGCATATAATTAGAAAAAAGAATCCAGAACAACACAGAGCACTAAGCCTGTGTTACTAACAGCTGGGTGCACTGTAGCACTGTTTTAGATGTATTGTTAAAAAAAGTCAAGAGAGTTGTCATGAGGTAAATTCAGCTATTGAAAAGCAGTGAAACATCAGGACAGATTTTTAAATCCATTGGAGCAGAAGACAGAAATCAGAGATCCACAGCTTAAGACGTGACCTACAAATCCAGAGACTTATAAAATCTAAGTGTAAAACATATTTAACAAATGTTAGCTTCAGAAAAAAACTCATTTAATCTTCAAGACAAGCACAAATTTAATGCAATATTAATACCAGAGTGAAGAACCAAGAGGAGTTACTAGTCACTGTAAATGTTTTGCTTAATCAGAAGCTCCTGTTTTTCTTTGCTTTCACATCACCACAGATCAATAAAGCTTCCTAGGATGAAGCTTACTAAGCCTCAACAAGGATGTAAAAAGAAAGTATCATTATCAAGGTGTCTTGGTTTCAGCTGGGATAGAGTTAATTTTCTTTCTAGTAGCTGCTGTGTTTTAGATTAAGTATGAGAATAATGTTGATAACAAATATTATTTTACTTACTAATAAGAAATCCTTATATTAAGTCAAGGACTTTTTCAGCTTCCCATAGAAGCTTTCCATAGAAGCCGAAAGGGAGCGAAGAAAGGACAAGTTGCACAAAGGAATATTCCATACCATAAACATCATGTTCAGTATATAAATGGGAGTTGGCTGGGGGGCAGAAATCTGCAATCGTTGGTTGGGGCAGGCTGGGCAATCGATCATCAAGTGGTGAGACATTGCATTGAGTCATTCATTTTGTATATTCTTTTGCCATTATTATTATTTTCTCTTCTGTTACTGCTCTATTAAAATGTTTTTATCTCAACTCATGAGAGGATTTTTTTTCATTTTTTTCCCTCCTTATCCCACGGTGGAAACTGGGGAGTGAGTGAATGGCTGCATGGTCCTGGTTGCCGGCTGGGTTTAAACTACAACATGTGGATATCTGCAACAATATTCATAGTACAAGTTATAGTAAGAATAAAGTTTTAAAGAAAAAACAATAATATTATTATTAAACATACTGACAAAATAATAAAAAAAGATGCAGCAAGAATCTCAGACCACCATAAACGGCACAGCTCTTCTCTGCATCTTGTTTTTATGTTCTATACGATAGTTTAGCTTCTGCTGGAAGCACTTCACTGACTTCTGTTTCATAGATGACAAAAAATGCCAAAGATTTCTAATGATAAAGTTACTAAATATAGCAATATTTCGTTGTATAACTGAACTGGTATTAATATTATGGCATTCAACTAACTTAGCAACTATGTTGATGCCAAATAGCAGCACAACTTTAAGCTGCTTTTGCTCTTTAATTAAAAGATTTCTTCTAACTTGATTTTAGTCTAACACATTAGTGTAACAGCAGTTCTGTATAAACTTGACCACATAAGTGAGACCAAAAAAAAAAAATTCTATGTCATATGTATTCCTGACTTGAGCTTTGTGATCGATGGCTACAAGGCAAAAGACTTCAAATAACATCTGTTGGAAAAAAGGCCCAAGGGTGGAAGTGTAATGGTGATTTAATAGCAAACACATCTCAGCAGTGTGGTACCTCCCTCATGAGTTCACAGAGATATATACGGTCTGAGTATTTTCATTGATAGCTAGTTTTATGTTTGAAGATGCTATTAAGTGGGAAATGACAAGCTAGGGAATTTTTGCACTTTGATAGAGAGGGTGGTGTAAGTCTGTAACAACTGAACAAGAGAACAGCCACTCTGACCAGGGTTTACATGAAGTCTGTGGAAGAAAGTTCTGGGCGAGAAAGAGCACCCCAGCATTTATAGTGTATAATCACTTCAACACTACCTCACTGATAACGTTCTGTGACTAGTTTTGCAAGCACTGGTAGAAACAGACAAGAAGAAGTGAAATTGGTGATGAAAAAAGGCCACCCTGCTCCTGTCCAACTACCAAACCCTTGTGCACCACGAACATCTGCAGAGCCCCTCCAAGGCTGCAGGTTGTTCAGCCAGAACCAAAATTCAGTGCACGGGCTATTGTGTATCTAGGCGCACCTGGCAATTATGTACAGACAGGGTTACATACACTGAGTGTGTGTACAGCACTTGCGGACACATCCAGCCCTCAAGGCTTCTGCCACCACTGTGCTTTTAAGAAGAGAGTTTACGCTTTGTGCTTTTTCTTTCCTATTTGGGGGAAAGGAAAAGGTATAAAGGGGGAATAAGTGGGGGCTTAAACAAAATACCAGCAAAGATAAAATATTACCAAGTCTCGAATACTGTCATTTAGAAACATTTCTTCTATGCAAGAGTAATTAGGCATTACTAGTAAATGAAAAAGAAATAATAATGATACATAGCAGCAGAGGACCTGGTAACTCCTTCACTAGGTATTGAGAGAAGCATGCTAATGAGCCATGCGTACAGCATAACATAAGCATACTGAATGTGATAGATCGTATGTGTGATCATCTTGCAGAGATAGTTTATCACTGTTGCATCACCAAGTTTCCTCATAGAGCAGTGAAGCCCAGGACAAAGGTTTGGGAAAAAAACCCCTTGATTCTATTCTGTTTACACAACTGGGAAGTATGCCAGTGTTCAGCTTGGAAGAGTTGGGATTAGTGGGTGAACTGGGAAGAACATTTTGTATTCCCACTCAGCAGGCTGAAATCTTCAACTGTGTGGGATGTTGTTTCACATCTATCTAAGAACATTTTCCAGTGTACAGGTTTTTCAATGCTGCACTGTACCCATGTCTGAAGAATGGTAGTGATATCATCAAAGCAATGCGAATGGCAGTGTTTCAGAAGAACAGAATGTTTAGAAAAACCTCCTGGTAAACCAGAAACCTTGTCATAGTGCAAGGTCAAAGAAATACAATTAGAGGCAGATACTGTTCCTCTCCTCCAGGCTGCAAACCCCAAAGTATTCAGGAGGTCTCCCCTGTTGCCTGTATGTGATCTTCCTTTCTGTTTCCCCTGCTCCCCTCATCCACCATGTTCCAATTATTACCCCACAGAAGTCAACTTTCAGGAAGTGCACAGCATTTGACAAGAGCTTTTGAAGACGGATGTGCTCACTGACAATGCACATTTTCTTGCATCCTGAACATAACTGAGACCTGACTTAAATTCTTTAAAACAAAGAGTTTCTGCATAGATTTCTCAAACCACTTACTTGTGTAATATAGTAAAGCAGTTTTGTGTTGAGTGTTACTCTTCTTTGGGCAGTTACTTTGACTTATCCTAGAAAAGTTTCTTGAATCTTGCTTGCCTCAGGAACAAGATCAGTAAAAGACTAGAAACTAAATCTGTGTAATGTTTATGTAAGACAGATGATAAGCAATAATCATATTTGTGACAGACAACAACTGCATCTGCAAGATGTACTTGTGCAGGTACTTGATGCACTTTTGCTTGTAAAGCTACATCTGTATGCTGGATGTTTGGCATCATAAGCTTGTTTTAGCTTGACACAAACTACAACATTAACAAAAAGAAGCCTTGCAGTTAATATACCTAGATGTATGAGAGAACAATGAGCAAATTTGTATCTCATTATCTACCTAGCCATATCCAAACTTGAAATAGAATAGATACAGCTATAACATTCACCCCAAATTACACAAATACTATAAGATTAAGGATGATTTATTTTCCGAGCATGTTTTGATTGTCATCTAAAATTATACTTAATACAGATGGAAATTCTAACAATTGCACGATGTAAATGAAGCTTAAGTGTTAACTTCTTAACTAGTATTTCTACTGGTAATAAATAATTACAGTAAAAAAACTATTAAGTAACTACGTATTAATTTATAAAATTTTAAAAGTAGAATTATATCTGCAAATAGCAACTAGAGTTGCCTAGATTAATTTCTAAAAGCTACTTTTAAAGCACAGAAGGTAGCACACCTACTAGTGAGCATTTCTTTTCGATAGCAAGTCTTTTGAACAGTGCAATTAGCTCATTAACATTTATGTTTAGAACTGAAATACAAGAGGTGATTGACACGGAACTCAAGAATTATACAATTCAGAAAGTCTTTTGTCATAAAAATAGCAACAGGGAGACAGATTCTGCAATCTGCTTAGAAGGCAGCAGAAAAAAAAAGTGCTTTTTTAATGATGAGGCAAAGTATCAAATCATACACGATAAAATTAAGAGGTTTGTGTTTGCTGCTGTTTTTTTGTTTTTAATTTAATATTGCCTTTCCAAGTACCACACGCATATTAATCACCAATACACCTATCTCTTGTTACTTGGGAAAAGAGACTGACCCCCACCTCTCTACCACCTCCTTTCAGGTAGCTGTAGAGAGTGATAAGGTCTCCCCTCAGCCTCCTTTTCTCCAGGTTAAATACCTACAGTTCCCTCAGTGTTCCTCATAAGGATTGCTCTCCAAACCTCTCACCAGCTTCATTGCCCTTCTCTGAATGCACTCCAGCAGCACCTCAATGTCATTCCTGTAGTGAGGGGCCCAAAACTGGACACAGTACTCGAGGTGGGGCCTCACCAGTGCCAAGTATGGCAAATACCAGGTTGGGCCCTTCTCAGGGGACCTAAATGGGGGAATGTCTATCTTGGGGGTGGTAAGTAGCAAAAGACGGGAACCCAGCTGCTCAGCCTTTCAAAGATAGCAGACGACTTTTACAAAAGCACAACTTTGTGTACTTAGAGACAACTTTTGGTAAGAGCTTGGTCACTGAATAGGTTAGGCAATGATGTGGACTTTTCTCTTGGGCTTTAACGATCTAACTCACTTTGCATGCATGTTAGCATTAGACTTCACATGATTGCATTAGCTTTAAAACAAATTTCTTCCTCTTTTATTAAGAAAAAATCCTTTTTGAGAGTAGAATGTTTCTGGAGTTCTTTTCCCACTTCATATGTTAACTATGAAGCCCATGGAGTGGATGGGGTGGGCTTTATTATGGTTTTTAAGTATTGCTCACTTACACACTCAGGTAACTTAAACAGTTTGAAAGAACCTAAATTCTGTGTGAATGCAGGTTTTGCTATATAGAGATTACCAGAGCCTTTCATCTAATAGGATTTCTCTCCCTTAGGATGCTTTAAGTGTAACTTAAGACAGGGCATAGAAGCCAAAATAAACTGAAGCAGGGTCCCTCTTCTTCTGTTCACAGTAATCAACCCACTTCTCTCTTGTTTATCAGTAAATTCTTTCTGTCAGCATGAATGAATGCACTCAAGCATGGGAGAAATATGTTTTTATTGTATTTGTTATGAATATACAACATTTCTGGCATAGCATGCCTTTTGAGAGACATGCACCACTTAGATAACTACTTAAGCCAAAAAGACCTTTGCAGATGTTGAATCCTAGTCACTTTCAGCATTGTAGCATTTAGTCCATGAATGAATATCTGAAACCCTTCTGGGCACAGGAAAGATTGGAATTTCTGTATCATAAAATTCAAATTTTACCTAGCATAATCAGAGCCTAATTTTATGTGGGTCTCTGCATATGTTCAGATGCACTGTCAAGAAATGAGGTCCAGTTGTCACTTGCTGCTGCTTTGGCAGTATTGATGTGGACTAAAATATAAAACTGGGGAAAGAGATTTAGTCACAACTCCCGTAGTACAAATTCCTTGTAGCAACCCAAGTAATATGCATAATAAGCTAAAAGAAGGCTGTGACACATGCAATTACAACAGATGAGACCAGGGACTTCAGCAGAGGATCAGAGTGCCCCAGGGTACTGAGTATAAAGAAGTCTGTCTATTAAATGGTTCATGCTTTGCTATGAAAAAGTGTAATTGTCCAGACATTTTAATATGATTGTGTTATGCTAAAACTTTGAATTCCTTTGGAGAAGCATGTGGTTTTCTTTAAGTCAGTAAGTGCTGAGATTTTGTGCTGGAGAAATGGTATGGAATATATTTTGTGGGTGAGGAAAGGAGGAGTATCTCTTTTTTTGTTTGCACATATTTCTATCATCATATAATTTCTTTCTTGGAAATAAATAACTCAAAACTGACAGCAGCAGGAAGGTGGTTGTTCAGTGGTTTTTTTTCTCCTTTGTCCTTCCTTAGAGTTGCTGAATATTTCCTTGTCAATATTGGTGGTGAAATGCATTGTTCAAAAACAAAGCAGAAAGAAAAATATATCTTAAAGCAATAACCAGAGATTAAAGAAAATAGTAATAATAAAAAAAAGTTGTTGCAACACAGGGTTACCCAGGACAGTAGTACTCAGTCTCAGCACACACTATACACAATTTCATTTAAGTAAAAACTCTGCGTTCACTTCTCTATGGGTTCGTAAGATAAATGTGTTCAGTGCAGAAAAAAAATAAATGGAAAGAATAGCTAAATTTAGTCTTAACATAAGGAAAATATGCCTAGGAGAGGGTGTAAAATAATCTGTTCCTCAGAGGAATTAGAGAAATCCTATTTGTTAAAGAAGTCTAAAACTGAAGTAGGTGAACATGAAAAGAACCTTAAATCCAAAGGCTCTGCCACCACCTAAGTGTATCTTTCAGTGTTTCCAGGGCTGGATGGAATGAAACAGTGCTTGAGGTGCATTTGAGGAGTGTGCACAAAAGCAAACCGATGATTCTTTCTCCATAAATGGGTCAGGGGTTAATTCAGGGCTTTCACACAGGACTGGCATGCTTTAATAGCACAGCATTTGAATATTCCACTGATTCAACAGACTTCTTAAAAAAATGTTAAGTCTGAATATAAATCCTATGCAAGATGTGGTTTATACTACTGTGCTTAGAGCTGATCTTAAGAAGAGATTAGAATAGAATAAGAACTGCATCTGCAGAATTTTAGGACTGTCCATTTCAATCCCGGAAGAACAAAAGTACCAGACTTAAGCAAATGCTTCAGAAATTTCCATAATATCTGGTTCACTTCAGTTCAGAGAAAAACACAATTTCTTTGAAGTATCCTGCAATGCTTATCCCACACCTATTTACATGGCAAATAGCAATGTAAGTAGGTTTCCATTTTACATTTTCCCATCAGATCTAATATAATGCAATGAAAGATTTCCATTAGATCAGGAGAACTATGGCTTAATTAAATACTATTTTAATATTTCCTGAATTTAAAAGTATTTCTATTATAAAAAATGTATGCAACTTCTCTCCAGCACTTTCCCATAGTCTAAGTGGGATCTACAAGTGGTATGTATTCCCTTAAACTTGTGTGGATTTGAAGCTGTCTGAAGGAAACCTGGAGTGTCAAAACCCATTAGAACATCTGTTAACCATACCAAAGGTCTGGAATTTTGGATGACACAAAAAGATCACAGATACTCCCTGCCATTCTGGAAAAAAAGCATTGAATGGCCCCGAAATGTACAGAACTGTTGCCTGGAGATAGAAAAACGTAGTAGGTAAGTCGAAGCACATGGGACATTTTTAAATGAACTTACTTTGAGGTATCATAGTAAGGGGGAAGGAGGTGGTGAATACTGGGAGAAAATGTGCATTTGTTTGAGGAATACAGTTACATCTGTAAAATGGTAAGTTCAATTCAGTATAGGAAAACAGCTAGTGGGATGAAGCTGGTGAGGATTTGGGAGGTGTTTTGTTCAGAATGTTTTCCAGCTGCTGTGTGCTGGCTGAGCAGCAGAGAACACCTGAAAGGGATTTTGGAATTTCAGTTCTTATGTTTTCAGTTTAAAGTTACTATTTGCTGAACGTTTGTTACAGCGGGATACAGGAAGCATTTCAACTAGCTTGCTTATTTCATGATTTGCTTTACTGGTAATCCCCATGCTTTGATGATAGTTCTTTGCCCCCTGACAAGTTAAAATGATTTAAGTAGTCTCAGGATCTGCAGTGTCTTTAAAAGTGCTCAGCAGAGTCTCAGATCACTTTGACTCAGTAGAAGTGTCACTCTTCCATCTTACTGGGCTTAATTAATACAGAATGAAAATAACTTGCAATTGAACAACAATCTGAGAACCTAAGGGATTAGTAGAAAAATCCTTTAGAAACAGAGAAAACAAAAAGTTTGAAGGATCTATGAAAGTCAATTATACACTGCAAGGTACAATTACAGATTACAGCAAAACACATTTAGCCTTTTCCAATGAAAAAAGTGAGCAAAGAGCCTGTATGAAGCCATTCCTGTATTTGCTGATTACATATCCGTGCAACTAAAACAATATTAACTGTGTAAAAGCATTTAAGAGTTGTTTTTTATTCTCAGTAGTCTGGAAATTTAGCTGTAAATTTCTGTCTTTCCCGCACTGGATTTTTATCAACTCTTTCAAGCTCAGTGCAGTAGTCTCTTAACTGTGACTTCATATGGGCTGAAATCTAATACTGTATTCACATAAAAGGCTTTGGGCACAGTTACGTTTAAATCCCGTTGCACAAGAGTCACACAAGTGTCTCTAACATGTATAAACTGGAAATGTGGATTTCCCCAGCTAGGAATCTGAACTTGTGTCACACATAGGAATGTACAAACCATGGAAATCTAAGCAGAAGATTATCACAGGGAAGTTCTCTTGCTTAGCAAACTGAAGCAAGTATATCATCAGTCCCCTGGCCTGAGCAATCGATAAGAAAAGCAAGTAACTACAGAAAATAAATGTGTAGTTATCTAAGCACTGATTTTGCAGAATGCTTGAGTACATCAATGGTGTTTTGAGTAAAATAAAAGAGCAACATCAGAGCAAGCAACATTAAGAAAAATATTTGCTATTTTTGCCAAAATTGCTTAAAGCTTTAAGCTTTTTAAAGATAAAGAAACCCAGATTGACCAAACTTCATGGGATTAAAACAACAAATCAGTATTAGGAGATGTATGTTGTAATCTTATTAGGTCAAATGTTATTATTGATGTTATTTGTTATTATTCCTATTACAGCAATTCCTAGGAAACCTGTCAAAAGTGAGGTGACACTGTGGCAGGTGTTGTTCAAATGTATAGAAAGACATGACCTTGCCCTGAGACCTTTCACAATCTAATTTAAGTCAAGGCCCAGCAAATGGATGCAACTACTAAGAAAGGAAGGTGAAAGCAACAATAAGAATGCTACTGGACAGCCATCACACAATATTTGGATTAGCTTTTTTCCTGTAGGCAAGGTTATGTTTCTGTAGGACACTAATTTCCGTGGTTTTACGATTATATTTGATTATCTGTGACTTGCCTGCACTGACTATAGCATGCATTTTCTTTATCCCCGTGGTAACTTCTGTTTCAATTTTACCTGTGATGACCTTTCAGAAGCTGCCACACAGGAAGAAAAATAGTGGTATCTGATTTCATAAATCTAAAATAGTTTCTGGAAAAGGGATTTACCCAAGAAAAAGGGAGTTTTGTTTGTTTACACAGTAGATATTCATCAGAAATATTAAGAATGGCCTGAAGAAGGTCTGAATGGAAATGTGTGTGTGTAAGCACGAGAAGGAGAGCAGAACAAAAGCTTAAAAGAACAGCCAGATAATAAGGGACTGTTCCCAGGACACTCTTTTCATTGGCAAAATAAATAGAGGAACAAGTTTTTGATGTCAAATGCAAAAAGCCTGCAGTCTGAAGAGCAGAAGACTCATCAGCAGAAGAGCCAGCACCCTGGCACTGCCAGGGTGGCAGCACATCACATACAGAACTCCTTTCCTTGTTCGCCTGACAGAAGAACCGTTTCACACATTTGCCAACAGAGGAAAAATAGACAATGGGCAGTGGCGTGGCTTAAGATTTGCGGCAGCTCAAGTAAGCAAGATCTGAAATGAAGATCTCCCCCAAAATAGCTGGCAGCTCCTGAAGGAGAAGGAATGTCTGTCCAAAGACTCGTTTGACATCAGCAGTCGAGAGGGGCTCCAGAAATGCAGAGAGAACTTAACAGATGGCGTGTGTTGTCTTCTGTGTTACGCATAAGTGATCTTGGCGAGACCACCTGGACACATGCATGCTGCTGCAAGCAAGTAAGAGAGCATGAAACCAGAAAATCAACTGACTTTTAAAACTTGAAAATAAATGCATCTTCCCAAACCATAAGATCTTGCATAGATCTTTATTATGCTAATACCACTACAAAGCAGTTGTCAACAGAGTAACTAAAATCAACACCAACAAAATAGTCAAGATAAGTGATGTGTGCTCTGGCAGCTGAAAATTGTATAAGAATAGAAAGATATTTTTGTAGTAGCTCTCGAAGAAAAAGCTGGTTGACAAGTGTGTTTCAAGGGGAACCTCTTCTAGTGAAGACAGATGTAGAAAATTTTAATATCGAGCTTTCCATACCCTTAGACTGCCCTGGGTATAACTGAACAAGTGTATTGCGTTGTTTTCAGTAACGTGTTAGGGGAAAACAGACCACTTTATAATATCTACTGTGAATTGCCCACGCATATGAAATTGTATAGCACATGGACTGCAACAAGCAGTTTGTTCAAAAGAGTTTGAAAAATAAAACACATTGTTAGGTGGTTTCTAACTGAGGAAAAAAAAAGAAAAGAAAACAACCTAGTAATGCTAATGCTGTTGGACCTGTTAAAGCTGCAGAACTGCTGCACTTTTCCTTGACCTTGTGGCCCTGTAGCCCAGTGTATGAAGTATTGCTGCATCTTGTAAGGGGCCACTGCCTTTGTTCTAGCTTTACACTGCCTCAGGATTGAGGGCTGTCAAGCTTCCTTGGTCTGATCTTGTATTGGCTTGCCTGGATCTTTGTTTTAGCTTGTTTGGCTGTAAAAGCAGGTGGCTTTTTTTTAACAACCAGGTGGCTATGCCTAATTTGTTTTACATTTCCTTATCTTTGTAGAGTATAACCATATTTTCTCTATGCAATGTAGTAACAAGTAGTTATTCTACAAAGAATAAAATATTTATGTCCCTAACTTAACGATGTACTATAGCGGAGCACAGGCCTGGTATAACAGAGACCTTGAAAGTGGGGACACAAGTCATGATGTAGAAGGGTATACACAAGAGATGACAAGGGAAAGGACAGGAGATGACAGTGAAGGCCCCAGGGCTATAAACAATCACCTGTAGTCGGGTAAAGAAATGCTAACCTTAGAACAGGAAAAAGAGGGATACTCAGAAGTGCAACTACACCAGTTTAAACTGTATTGTCATTCCAACACTTTCCTTCCCATAATAAAATTCTTTTTTGTATTATCTTTTCCTGTAATAATTAGATCTAGAATAATAATAATTTTTCACTATAGTGTTACGTTATTACTTACCCTGTCAATAATTTCTTGGCTTTATATGTTCTTGGCTTCATATGTAAATGCATTTAATTTTTGACAATGACAAGACTTTGAGCATAACAAGATCTTCGGAGAGAAAGCAAGTTTGCTATGCATTTGTTCCCATTTAGCACAGTGCACGTACTTACATCAGTGAAAACACCACCCCCCTAAAACCTAGGACATAAAAAAATGTTCACTCTACAGTGCCTACTTCTCTATAAATGAAATTTCTTAATTTAAGTTCTACTCTGGATTATGGAATTTAATTTCTTGACTATCTACATACAAAAAACCCCTAAAGATACTGGCTGAGGTTAGGTCCATAATAATTCCTTTAAACTATCTATCTGTTTCGTTGGAACAACACTGGATTTAGATTGACACAACAAAGATCAGAGTCTGTCTCAATAACTTAGCATTTCCAGTTGAATAACAGTATCAGTGATAACAAAAGGGCAAAGGGCCCAGGTTATACAGAAGATATTTCACATCTGTTGGTATGGATTACCAAGGGTGGGATTGTGACTGGAGGGTTTCACAGGGTACAGCACAGAATTGTCTGCCAGTCCTCAGCTGGCATCCTCTAAATATAGGGAGTGAAAGAGCATAACTTACAGTAAATCCTGTTCAAATACTTTTAATTCTTCTATCTGATGTTGAAATAAATATTATATTCTAGTTCAACTACATGCCTAGATTTTACCAGACTACTGATCTATAGAGCTTCAGAACAGAAAGAGGGTTTCTAGAAAATTCCTCTGACATAGGAGTCTACATTTTCTTTCATGAAAAATAACCTTTTTTCCTTGTATGTTCTTTGGGATACCCCGAGTCTCCAACTTCTGACAATGCCTACAGCTGCAAAGGGGTAAATACAGCAGTTTATTAAAACCCAAAGATTTATTTTAAGTCAAATAAAAGACAAATTTATGAAAATTAACTGTTGCATCTTTTATAGTAGTAAAAATATAGTAACAGCAGCTTTATTCCAGTCTGTCTACTGTCAGTGGCAGCTTCGGTTAAAGAGCTGTATCTGTCACTCAACACACAGTCAATGGTCTATTTTGATCTCTGGACAGACACTTTTGCTGTCTGAATGGTTACGGCTCTTGCATTTCCCCCCTCTCCCCGCCCTGGGTAAGTAAGTTGCTTTATGTGTAAAGTAGACTTGGGTATTGTGGTTTGGGCAGGTACTCCTCCATGGACTATTGGTATCTCTCTTAAAATATACACTTCTTCCCCAGAGAATGCACACTTGGCAGCTTCAGTAGCTGTTTTTTAAACTTAATGGGGAGGGCTTTCTTCTTGCTACGTTTTGGTTTGGTTTTGTGGGGTTTTTCCCATGGATTATGATGAAGCAACAATTGCAGGCATCTTCCAACCTTCCACAGGCCTGTGAAAACTAGAACAATAATCCCACTTCTTCAATGATTTCTGCAAGTGAAGTATCCTCCCTATGAGACTTTACAGACTTGTTTGGGTGTTTTGTTTTGTTTTTTTTTTTTTTTTTTCCAAAGGGACATTAGTTAATGTAGTCTGTTTCAGTTTGTGTGTTAAGTATAAGTAACATCTTATCTGCAGGAGTTGATAGCTTTTAGCAGTCACATTGGTGCCACCTCTACCTCTCAGATCTCAGACATGAGGTAATCTAAGTTACTTAAATTTTTAAAGCAATCTTTTTTGACTCAAAATAATTTTCTATGATGCTGGTCAACTCTAAATCAATTCCTTTCACACCTGTACCTGTCACCAAGTTACTAGAAAACTTACCTTGAAACTCTTCTTTTCTTAGATCTGATATTTATTAAGGGAAGGTTATATTTATTAAGCTTTTATTCAAGTCTAATATATTAACACAAAAACATCAATAAAAATGTCAAAAATATCAGCTGCAGTATATGAACATACTAGGGAATTTGGTAAGAATGTATTGGGTATGAATGAATAATAAGCACACTCAATTTCAGTCCTCATTCACACTGAGGAATTCGATGCTAGAAATGTGATAAAAGAGAAATGAGGTGATTGAAATCTATCCCTTAATCAAAAACAATGAAAAAAAAAAAGAAGTAAAATACAAAATATTTTATATACTTTCATGAAGTAGAAAGTTAAATAATGTATAAATAATGTTGTTAATTTACCACCATCACATAATAACATGCATTAAATAAAAAAAATAGTGTAAAACAAAGCTGTAAGAGCACAATGCTAGCTTTTCTGTCTAGGAAACGTTCAATGAAATATTTGAAGTGCAGAAGGGCTGTCTCTGAGTGTTTCTCTGTTTTCCAGCTACACACAGTGTTTCGTTGCAGACATCTGAAAAAAGTCTAGCGGAAACAAACCTATAACATATTTTCCTTTCCTACTTTCAAAGACTTTACATCTATCTACCAAGCCCCATATGCTTGCCACACCTGGAATTGAAAATACATCAACATATCCTCAAACCTATAAACAATTCCTTCAAATGGTGCCTACTTAAAAAGAAACCAAAAAAAAAAAACCCAAAATAAATAAAGCAACCAAAAAACCTACTATGGGTAATAAAAAAATGTGAAGATAGGAGACTGAACTGAGAAGAAGAAAAAAATCAGAACGAACAGAAAAATAGATAATGTCTGAAGTTCACAAAAGCTAAAGTTTTTAACCTCCTTAGTAAATGACAATAGGGTTTACCTGGAATTAATATCTTGCCTGAAGACTCCCACAAAAAATTGCATTTCACGACGTGCACTCTACCTGCAGCTTGGTGGCCACTAGCTGTGTCCCACATTCAGAAACTCAGAGGGCTGATGGCCTCATTGCTTCCTCCCGGCTCAGAGCAGCGCTCCATCTCTGCACGCTGCTAACTGCCGTGCCCCAGCACTGGGAGTGAAACCTGTGAACCTTCTTGTTGATCTCTCTTGTGAAGGGCAAGGACAACATGTCTTACTGAGGCCAGACACTTTCTTGGGTGAATGAGAAGACTGACTGGATCAATGTAGTCCAGAGCCACTGTGATAATTCCAGAACATCATCTCTCAGACAGCTGGGAAGTGACAATTTTATTAAAATATTTTACAAAGCCCAGCCCAAGTCTTTTTCTCCCCTTCTACAGCTGCTGTAAGACTGCCATTGAGAACCGGCTGAGAAAGAGCAGATTCAGAAACCAAGAGGAGACGAGGATTTTTACTCCATCAGGGTTGTTACCCTGAAATGTATTCAGGAAACTGGCTACATGTCATTCAAAAGCAGGAACAGGGGATCCACAAGTCCTTCAGTTTTCCTTCTCAGGAAACTAGCATTCATACACTTAGTCACAGAAAACTAGGTGAGGAAAACCCCCTACATGTTCTGAAGTCCTAATCTGAACTGGAAGCCAGCTGCTCCGTGCACTGCCCACAGCTACATTTAGTCCAGGGCTTTGTTGTACTGAGTCTTCCTGAGCCAATTAAACTTGACATTTTGCACACTCTCTAATTAAAATGCAAATGAAGGGATGAATTATGTAAAAAAAACCCCAACCCAACAGATTATGCAGGTTAATTAGGAGGAAAACATATCTAGACCCCAAGTTTACTGTGAAGTGTATTTTAAATATAACCTGCTGACACAGCTGAATATGGAGTCTGGACAGAGTACGGTGCTTCAACAGAAAGGTCCTTTACCCAAAGCAAATGTTGTGAGATCCCCAAGGGAGTACTTCTATAATTGTTCATCTGCATTTAGAAGTTTGAGGTAAATTAGTGAAGATGTATGTGTTATTCCTGTTTTTAAAATTCGCCTCAGTCTTCTAAGACACACAGTACTATGTCTCAGACTGGCTTTCTGCAAGTATGTCATGGAATAATACATTTATGGCAAATGTACTGCTTGTAGCTTCAGTATATCCATCCCCTTTGTAATTTTTTAATCCAAATAATCAGAGCTGAGTTATTGAACGGTTCAGAGGCTGGTTTGCTCCTCAGAGCACTTACCTGTGCTCTCCTCCACAAGAGAAATGAGGGGAAAAAAACAGTCAAGAAGAAAGCAGGTACAACAGAATGGCCTTACCTACACATATACACTGTTAGGAAGGAAGAGGTGGTGTGAAGGTGTGCGTTCAAAACTTGGAGAGGAACAAAAAAAAAAATGCATGTGTAATAGAGCTTTGTCAGCCCTTTTCCAAGGTAATATTTCCCTGTCTTTGAAGCAATCCATTTATAAACACTGTGTCATGTTTAATTTTTAAATGTACATTTGGAATTATAATGGTGTTCCTTATGTACTTTTAGTAAGCAAATGCAATTAGACCTTTTATAAATGAGTTGTAATGAAACCAGCCCTCCAGAATTCATAGAAATGAACTTCCACTTTCCATTTTCTGGGTATAAAACGAAGACAAACTTAAAAAGCACTAGTCGAGGCAGGGAAAAGTGTGCTGTCTGCAGGGAACTTTGAGAAAGGAGTTCAGGATTGCAGGAAAAAAGATCTGAGAAAATGTTCCAACACTGCAGCCTATGTGAATATTAGCTTTAATTGCAGAAACTCCATTCATAGACTGTCAGCTGAAGAGTCATTTCATGCATTTTATGCATTATATAACAAGAGGAGAAAAAAGATCATTGTTAAAATACTTGATTTAGAACTTGATTCCTAGTTTTACTGCAGATTCCTGTATAAGATGGACAAGTAGTTACAACCCAGATTTTTAAAGCCAGTTAACACACAGCTGTATTAATGCACAGACAGGTGCTTTTGAGAACACAAAGGCACCATCTGCATCTTTAGGTTGCAAAATGCTTGAAAATCTGGCTCGCTATTTCACTAAGCTGCACAACCATCTGTAAAATAGGAAATAATTAGGTTCCCTTTCTCCTAGCTTTTGTCGATTTAAATCTGTATTTTCATTGGGCCTGCCTTCTCAGTGTGTATATGCCTCTAGTATGAGAGATGTTTTATTTTAGCTGGGGCATCGAGTCACCATAGAGAAAAAAATATATTCACAGAGCAAAAATTACTATTACCTCACCCCATTATACTAATATATTGTATAAGAAATTCAAAACCACCACCAAGTGAAGCTTCTTGTATAACTAAAAAAAAAAAAGAAAGAGAATAATGTGTGTCTAATACTTGTTGTTGGAATTGCTGCTTCGGCCCAAACTTGGAAAACAAGCAGAAAATTAGTATGGTGTGGGAGGATTGGAACATAATTAGTTTTATCTTCTACACTACTTAGACAAGTACTTCAATTCTTAGTGAACAAGTAAGTCCCTTAGCAAGGGAACAGGAAGAGTTCTTTAAAATGGAAACGGTTATTTTCTGGCTTTCCAGCTCCTTAGTTTAATAAGCAGGATTTAACTTTCTTTCAATGACTGCTACTCCTCATCTTTTCCTCAATAGTGAGAACCTAGACCAACAGGCAAACATCTTTCCATACATTTGAAAATTACATTCTCAACTAATACATAGTTTCTATGTATATCTAAATCCCCTTTAGTGTGTCAAGGCTAAACTTTTAAGAAACAATATCAGGGAATCTCCATGTGCATTCATTTTCTGGATTAATAAACAACACAAAATATACAGGAAAACTCATCTGAACAGTGAAGGAAGTGAAAAAACATACTCCTTGAGAAAATTTTGTTGATAAAATTCAGAAGGTGTTATGTTTTGTAGCAGGAATTATTTTGCATATTTGCCAGTTTATAATTGTCACTGGTGCATCTTTACCTGCTTCTTGTGTTTAGGGGCAAGGACAGCATGAAAAAGAAGGCTAAGGAACATGGAATATAATACTTAACGAATACTTGAACCTGAACCATACCTGAACAAAATAACAGGATGGTCAAAATTTGCAAGAAAATAGTTTTCCCCAGATCTTTGGAGATAAGAAAAGTACATGCTCAGAAGGATGACAAAGGGGATCGATGTATTAACCAAGCCCTTTATAGCAGAACCTCCAGCATAACACAGCTTGAATGGAGATGTATTACCTCCCTATTTCTACACTAATGTGAATGTAAATATTAGGTGAGGAAAAGAACTACTTAAGCTAATGAACACATTGGATATAAAAATAAATGTGTAAAGCCCTCTTCAATTTAGGGCATTTATAGTTGTGAGAGGAGTCATGTTCCAGAATGCAATGTTAGTAGATCTTGGGATAGCATTTGAGTGATTTTAAACTGGGATGCCACTTGTCTCTGTTAGAAAACTGAATTCAATGATCCACAAAGCTGCTCCAGTTCTAGGCCCTGTGTACTGTAGTATCTCAGACTCCATAATGCATTCTGACTAAATCTTGAAGAGCACTCAATGAGGGTCAAAAAACTGCAGTAGGAAATCATTTGACATTTACGATTTTTGCTTAGATCCGTATTTTTATTACACTGGGTAATGTGAAAAACAATTGGCTTTGGAAATTATTTTGCAAAGTCTGTTCTCATTTATTTCAGTTATTACATGTCACTAGATGATAAACTAGAGATCCTGGAGACTTGGAGCAGAAGAAGAAAAGTAGAATTTTTAGCTGAACTTCAGCTGGTAGAATTCATTCAAAATCTGAAGTTATCAAATATACCAAGCAGATCACCACTGGACACATACATAAATTCAAGCAGTGTGCTTAACCTCATAGGTAAGTAACGGGGCAATTCAACAATATAAACTGCAAAACCTCTACTGCTAGCTTTCTCAATAGGCTGGGCTTTCCAAACATCCATGAGTAACTCGGTGCGTAGCACAGGGGCAAACGCAGAGATTTGAAAGTTTTCCCATAATGTAATTCCATGAACTTTCAAGCCCAGTACAACTGCCCTCTGCTTGTGCTGCCAGGGAAATGGTGGCATGAATTCTGTTGGTGAAAATCTACCAGTGAAGCTGGAAGGTGATAGCCCATGCAGTATCTTTATCAAACACCACCACATTCTCTTGGAGAAACATTTCATTTTAGATTTCAAAACATTTTCTGGTGTTGGAGGGCATAATTTTGCTATTATATCCAAACATAAGTTGTGGACACAGGGATTTGGTTTTCCTGGTGATATTTATTATTTATTTATTTCAAAGAAAAATAGATGTGGTTGTTTTCTCAGGAAAATAAAGGACTTTTATAAATTTCTTCACTAAAGTCTTCACGGCAGATATAAACTTCACTAATTTGAGCAACAAATTGTATCTAGTTTGATGGTGGGAGAATAATCCCCTACATCTGTGGATCACAGCTGAAGAGAGCACAAACACCATTATAACACTAGGATTTCTTGTAGAAATACTGCTTCCCAGCACCCAAGTTCTGGATTCCAGATTTCTCCATTCCAGGTTAACTCCTCTCCCAGCTTCTCAGAAAGTGCACTGCTGGCAAGTATTATCTATTCATGTTCTATTTCTCTCCATCTCCAATGTGGTAGTGTTAGAAAAATGCAGCAGTTCTGAGAAAGTGATGAAAATATAAATAGACTCCTTGCATCTTGTTTCCACCAGTGTGAAAAAAACCCTCACTGCAGTGCAGGAATGCCATATAGACTACCTTAGACATATAAATTCCTATCAGTGGAAGTTCAAAAACATTCAGAACTCAAATATATTCCATGCCTGGAAAGGAGAAATATTGCTGAAAGATAGACATTAAATTTCAGGAGAAGCCATGAGAGAATGAGATCTGCTTCACAAGTTCTAACTAAAGAGAAATTAAGTGAGGAGACAACATCATTTGCTTTAAACAGACAATCCCTTTACACTAGTGATTCCTTCATATTAATTTTCGGTAATATATATATTTGATTTTATATATATATATATAAAATCAAAGAAAACTAATTGCTCATATATGTGGAGACTAATATTTGGCATCCTGTGTGAGTTCAGTGCATTGACATTTTAATTCAGTCATTACTAGTGACATGACAGATATATTAGGAACTAACTTTCCTCTGAAAAGAATTCTGTGGCTTTATTATTACTGTGGTTACAGACGAAGCAGCGTGGGTTCTGACTACAAACAACAAGACGATGACTGCGTTAGTGAATCCATCCAGAGCCAACCCAGGGCCTGATACTGTGCTGTAATTACACATAAATGGTGTCACCTTTCTTCAGAAGTTTCTCTTCTGTCAATGTTCTTCCCAAGCATTATCAAATATTACATTTGCTTTGCCAAAAGCATGAGAAAGAAGATTTAGTGGAAGGGAACAAGATTCTATGCAGTTAAATTTGGTACAAGGAGAGAAAATATCTTTCATCCCAGTAACAATCCTCCTTGCAGCAGGGATTCTCCGATCTGTGGGAATCTTCTGGATAGGAATTTTAACAGACTTTATGTGACTTATGCCCTCAGCATCCACAGATATTCACTGGCTGTTAGCACTTTAATAAAATTGCTAGTTTCAAAGGCCTGGTTTACTTCTCAGCTTCCTGCAGTCTGACAGCACCGATGACATACTCCATGCAATTAACTCCAAGATCAAATATGAGCATACAGTGTACACAGAAATACTATATTAAAAGAAGAGCAAAAGAGAAAATATACCAGAATGAAGGTAACGTGTTCCAGATTTTACTCGAGCCTCCCTCCTTCCCTGACACAAGGATTATTGATGCAAATAGAACTCCATCAGTATGTGATGAACTCTGAGCTAATGAGTTATGGGTTCCATTTTGCTTTTGTCAAAGGACCCTGCTGGATTCAGGGCACAATGGGCTTCCGTGATTAATTGAGCCTGCTCAGTGAAGAGGATTATTTTCTGTAGGTTCTTGGCATATGCAGTTCTTTACATCTTCCTTTCCTTTCAAGTACTCAAGTCTCGGAACCTACAGTTCTTTGCCATAGTTTTGGGTTTTTTATGTGAGCAAATATATAAGCACCTCTTGTTTTTTAAATAAGGAAATCAAAACTAAAAATTGTAATGGAAAGGCTTACTTTAGGAAAAACAAAAAAACAAGCAAAAAACAAAAAAGCACCACAGTGAAAGGAAGTTCAAAGCCACATAGGGAAGGAGGGAAGTTTGTTTTGGAGAAGGTGCCTAATGTTTTATGTATGCATCCACAGATAAAGTCCAGTGGCAGTGGAACCATCCCTGAGAAGAACTTGGATCAGACTGTGTGAGTCCCTGCAATGAAAAGAATCAGAGATTTGTGTTGCCTCTAATACAGTGTCAGATCAAGCATACTTTTCGTACACCTTGATGTAGTAGCTAGCTTTCTTCAGTACTAACATTGCCGCATGACTGGAAAACATCAGCAACTTGCTGGTTTGAGTATCATAGCATTGTTGTGAGACAGGGCAATGATTTTACTCCCCTTCTATAGCACTTATCAAAAAGAAGACTATTTAACCTCAAATGAAGATAATGTACTCATATCGGTCACCTTAGCTTAGCAACATCAATCTAAAAAAAAATAGTCAAAATTAAACAGAAGGCAACTCAGGGGGGTGCTTGAACCCATGTGAATGCCTCCAAAACTGGAGAGTTCCCACATGCTCTCAGATTGTGAAAAAGTCAGTAACTTCACACATTCATCTGCCGCTCTTTTTCAATAAATAATTTGTAGAGAATATTATGCCTTTTGCTGCTGATTAAAAGTATTTATTGAATACAAAGCTAGTCACTTCTAATCAAAGCCAGAAATATAACCAAGAAATGAACTTATTCAGTATCAGAAGGCCTCCGAGATTTTATAACTGATTTTGTAAATCTTTATTGTGTGGAACTCTTCTTTTCCACAGAAAGATATAGCTGGGGAAGTACTGCTTGGTACAGTTGAAGAACTCACTGTATCAGGTGGCTTGTGAACATCAGTTGTAACATTCCCAAGTGCTGAAAACCAGAAAGGAATCACATATAGGAGGAACTGTAAGTAAACATCTTGGTGTATCTCAGTCAGCTTTGGATTAACAATGTAATGTAACACAAGAGAGGACATGAACATGAACAAAAGCACGTGCTTAAAGAAACCTTCCCCATACCTTACCATTTTTTTTAATTTGCTGTACACTCTTAAAGCCTGGCTTCCCTAATCAAAATGTAAGATTTAATAAAAGCTGCAGCTGAACAGAACAAAATTACAGCACTCTCTAATATCGTAAACATAATTAACTTTGAATTATGTGAATTAACCATGCCTGACAAATTATCATTCAGCTCTGAAATTAAATTCTTTCATACCATTAGATTTGTTTGTTAAGCTCAAGTAGGCAAAAGTAGTATTTAATAAAGTAATAACGATGTTTTGCTGAGAGTGTTTTTGAGATATATATGGATTTATCAAAAATAAATCATGGAAGTGCTATTATTAGCTCATTTGCAAATAGCATATAGTGGTGGATCTGCATAATGATATTACAGGAAGTTTTCTGTTACTACAGGTTGCTCTATGTCTATTAAAACTTTTTTTTCTGATTGTTTTTTATGTTGATCTGGTAATACCACTATCTAGCTATGCATGCAATGCACAGCATAAGTGTGTTCAAGACAGCACAGATCTCTACTCTTGAAGTACTTATAACCTGAAATAACTGGGCAACTTTTTACTACTTCAGAGTGATTTCTAACAGTATACTGCATTGAACTGTGGTTGTCATCATCATTTTTCACCCTCCTCCTTCAGACTGACAGTTTGATTGATGGTTATCATGTTCCTCCTTCTTTCTCATTAAATTAATATTCATGAAAGAGAAACTTAGCGGTGTTTTGGAAACTTACATCTCAGAAACCAGGACAAACAACAGGGTAAGAATTCTGATATGTCTTCTGAAGGCTTCTGATAATCCTTCTAGGTTTACTTACTAACCCTAACACCAATTCAACTCAATAAGAAAAGTACTTTTCCCTTAAGCTAAAGCAACGTGAAAAGTAGCAGAGTTAGCTTCTTCATTTTCATTCAGTAACAATCTTGTAGAATGAACAGAGGTAGATGAGCAGAATAAGTTAATTGGTTGTATTATAAATGTATTACTTCTTCACTCTGGAAGAGTTTATGATAACAAACTCAAATTATTAAATTTCCTATCCTGACAGACTAGTGATACACAGAAATCTGGCAGCAAAAGCTTGCAACACAATTTCTGACATCAACCCTACCAAAAACCCTCAAAACATACATCTTCACATTTCAAAAGCTCTTAATGTTCTTAGATTTTCTTGCATAGAATGCTTGGGAGAGTCACAATGATTAGCTCTATTACCCAATAGTTGTTGAATCCACATCCTTCTACCCCATGTGTGATAACCAACTTCTTTCAGCCCCTCATTTTGGACTAATCTCACTGCTTCCAATTTTGTAGTTAAGGGAGACTTCCAGAACAGAGTCTGTCTGGAGCTGCATTGTTCTCAGAAGAGCTTTGGGAAGAGTTTCTGGCACAATTATTCATAAGTACCTTCTTGGAATCTTTCATGCAGTAACTGGTCCTAAACTGTAAGAGTAGGGACAAACACTGCCTGTGTTTTCTCCATCAGTCATGCATTCAGGAATGAGTAGAGAAGCGCTCTTTGCACATTGCTACTTCTCAGTAGCATGGGAAGGAATTATTTAAACCCTCTTGAGGCTGCAGACTCCACAGAGTATCCCAGAGGGTGCTAACATCATAACACTCCTAATTTATATCTGTCAAGTTGGCAACATACAGGTAAAGTAACCTCTCTTACAGTACTTTGGGCAGAATGGTAGATCTCTTACAGTTTTGATACCGTTTGAACTACTTTTCCAAGCATTATGTAGAAGAGCTGTTTTGATGGAACAATAATGAAAAGCAGTCTGTGCTTTTCATTTGAGAGTTTCATCTCAGAGATTTTTTCAGGGTGCAGTAACGAGCAGAGAAAGCTACTGCACATCTTAACAGTGAAAAAACTACACTTTTTGCTACATGTTTTTCCCTCCACCTAGCCCTGGAAGGATCTGTCAGATTTTCCTTTTTATTCTTGTCTAGTAGATGATTACTTAAGATGATCAACCTAAGGAAGATGCCTTAATCCAGCAGGAGTTTAAAGGAAGAAAGAATATCCCTAAAAAAATCCAAGAGGCAAGGGAAACAGGTATGTTCTATTTCATATTTGTTTGTGATCAATCTAGAAACAGTATCAGTGAAGTCTGAGATACACGGCAGAAGAAGGACCTGTTTCCACCCATTCAGATTTCCATTTTCAGAATTGAATGGGTTGGTCAAAGCAATAAATATTCACCAGTATTCTAAATGATTAGTCATAAATAATTGGGGCGTAATATCAAGAACTTACCTATTTCAATGGGTTCATAAACAGAACTTCACATAGGTAAACAGTATATACAGCTTACTTAGCAGATAATAATGTTATGCCTTTTAAAGTTTCACATTTATTGGTTCTTCCTGAAGTTAAGGACAGTTTATGTTCACAACACTTAAGGAAAATAACATATGTAACTTGTTGCTGCTGTTACTTCACTTCAAGTAAAAAACACCTACACTAACACTCCCACTCCAATCTGAATTAAAAGAATAATTTAAGTTTTCTGTTAGAAGGGAAGGTAGGGAATTGTGATTTGGCGTGGTCAGCAAATAACACAGAAGGACACCAATATCAGTGAATTAGTTTAGACAGAACATGTTCTGAACACTTTTGTGATTTGATTTACTCTGTGCTTATGGATACCATGAGAGATATGCTGAAAGTGTTTTGTAATGACAGATGACATTACAGCCTCAAACAGATCAATGGATTAAAGTTATTACTAATATAATTTTTTGTCAGGTAAGAAAGAGAAAAAGGTGAACGTCTAACTGCAGGAACACTCATCAGAGTTAATGCTGAAGGAAAACACCAATAATGGAGTATTTCAGAGCATAGTGGTCAATGAAGAAGTATTAACAAATTTCTGAATAAGACAGCCCTTAACTAATCCATAAGATGGTTTTCTAAAAAGTTAATTACTAAATGATCTTACATTGTAATACAAATTCATATAATGCATGCTGATGTAATAACTTAGTAATAATTAGAGATATATTTCTAGTATGAATATCTAGATAGCATGTAGGTTTTTCTTTCTGAGCAACACAGGAATATCTTTTTTTTTTTTCTCTCTGCCATTTCATTTACTTCTTTAATACAATTTTCCTGTAGCTGGCTGAAGTCCAGACCTTTGTAAAATTCTGTATAAAGAGAATAGGGTTGCTGAGCTTTCATATTCAGT